>JAWPHD010007911.1:0-122070 GCA_037043455.1 Cyrtodaria siliqua
GGAAAGTGTACACAATTTCGGATTAGCCATGTGGCCGACGATTGACACTATACTTTGCAATAAGAAGTTCCTGGTTAAAAACTGGCACAGTTAAGAAATGTCATTACCAACAAAAAATAGTAAATAAATAAACAACATGTTTTAATAATGCGTGAAATAGAATACACGAGGCATATATTGATGTGACCGAGTCAATGTTATTATTAAATAATGAATAAAAATGCTTCAGGAGAATATTAAACATTTACAAAGTAAATAGTTAAACAAATTGAAATATTTACATCTTACATATCAGGAATATGACTGGATTCACTGTTGGACAGTTCAGTTAATGGCTTTGAAGTTCAATCTTTCTGGCTTTAAAGCAGAATATGGCTTTAGTCGGTGATAGGAGGCGTGAGAGGTGTTGCACTTCACATTACCCAGCATGGTCTCTCATGCAAACATGTTGCCTTAATATGGTGGACATTAGTATTTGTTCGCTGTATATTATCTTTTCTATATGCAGAAATAAATCTTGTTTAAAAGAAAATCTTGTAAGTTATTGTCTATCCATTAGTCACTACCTATTAGGTATTACATAGTGTATGCTGTTCTTTTCCCAAGTATACCAAAGTTTTCCAAAGTATGCCAAAGTTATTCAAAGTACATCCCTATTGTCACAATACGTGTCAACATGAGGCTAACTTTACGATTTATAACATCTATGCTTTTTTAATGATATTTAAGAAAAAATGTATCCAATAATAGAAAGTAAAAGTATGGAAATGTAGCATTGCGGCCGCAGAGCACTAAAATCATGCAATTAAGTCTAACAACAATTACAATAATAAATGCAGTCAACGTAGACAAACTTAAAAGGGTCGACAATATGGGTACTGTCTTGAAACGGTCAGTGACAAAAGATGCGGTTGGAGTTTATATTGAATTGAATTGGGGTTTTAAAGCGCACCAACACATGAAAAGGTTATATGGCGCCTAACAGGCATGAACATGCCAGGCTCATCTTCCATGTACATAGAGATAAAATATGGAAAATGGGCCTAGAACCTTCTCACCCTGACCTGCAGAGTTGCTGCAAATTCTATCGTAGAAACTCCATTTACGCTGGAGCCACGTTATTGTTTTTCTGCCACTGCTCTGTTGATGCGAGCGAGATAGCACCTGAAACAATGCAGGGATCATGATGAAGACCTTTAATGAACATGAACAAAACATGATAAAATGAACATGAATTTGAAGGGATGCTACCCCTCTGCCTACCCCTCCAAAGGGATATGCAGTGGCCCTATTATTTGCCCCGTGACCTAACGGAGGCCCCCGGGAACCACACGGGATTGGAGTTTATATAGGTTTATATCAGTTAGGAGTTTATATAGGTTTAAATCAGTTTAGACAAAATCATTGGTATTGCATTGTTCCACTCCATTACGTAGTTCCAATGTATAGCACCGCCGATATTCTAAGGGAGCATTATTTACAGCGTTTAAAATAAGAGATAATACAATCGTTGCCATGTTGCGTTCCTGACTATAGCCAAGAACTACTTCTTTCTGTTGACATGGAGGTATCTTATTTAATACCCTGCAATAACTATTATTAGTATATACCTATCAATAATTATATACCTAGTACCTTCATTTTCCAACAATGGAATACAAAACATTGTATCACCTTCAGAGTTTTTCTGAATCCATTTCACTATGCTACTAAAAATAGATTTTGGAACTTCTTTTTATATTTCTTTTCCATACACAAAATTAATGTCAGATTGGAATGTTGGGGTTTGCCCAGCTAGTAATCCATTAAGAACAATCGATGTTTTAACATGAAATGTGAACTCTAAGAATGTTTGTTTGTGCATTTGTGAACATTGTGTATTAATTAATGTAACATTATATCAGTTGGTAAATTCACCCGAATTTGACTTGTTTACCCATGTGTTATGAAAACGTGTGTAGCTGTTGCAATGTAATGTACAGGTTTTCTTGTCTTTCCTGTTGGTGGTTTTCAGTTAATTTGACTTAATACATTTTGTATTAATTTGTGTTTTTGATACATGTATTCTATATTAATGATATGTAAATAGGTAAGTATATAATATAAGGATCATTACTACAGTAACTTGTTCTGGAAGCTTGTATCACATCGAATAGGTAAATGCGTAGCCTCTCTTGTGATCCTGATCTAGCATTTACCTACTCGAGGTGATACAACTTCCAGAACAAGTTACTATAGTAATAATCCTGTTTTATTTGTGGTCAGGATAAGGCAGAAGTAATTTCCTATAAATGTATGGAGTATTGCAAGGACATGTACCATTGGACGATAAATAACGCCTATACTTATTTGGGTTTAATCCTCAACTAGAAGCTATCATTGTCTGACATTCAGACTGTCGCCAAGTTTGCTCAGTTCTTCTTGGCGAACGCAGCTCTACTCAGATTTACATATCCATGAACAAATATTTACTAATACATGCAAACTTACTTGCAATTGCAATAGCTGCCATAGGTATTGCCCAGACATACACAGTTTTTGCAGTTGGCCGTGTGTCCCTGTGAGTTCTTACAGTATTTTTTGCACGAATCGCATGATAGTCCTAAAAAATCAAAATTGAAATAAATCCATGACTGGTACACCGTTGTGCGTTTTATTCACATAAATTCGAGGATATTTCTTTTTCATAATTAATTTAAATTTCTTTTCATGCATACATCATGTACATCTATGCAATAACAAAGAATGAATAATATTATGAATTTTATAGTTGGGGTGTTAATACGTACACAACAATTTAATACATAGTAATATCAGGTTTTCCCGGTAATATGACGTAAAATACTTCACACCATTCCTGCATAATATCAGGTTTTCCGGTAATATGAGTTTCTGCAATTTCACATATGCCATTTATTTAATTCATCATCAATTCAGTCAGGTGTAGCAAAAAGTGTTTTGATTTAATCCTGGTATCTTTTATAAATAGTTTATGTCCTTATACGTTTTATGAGTCGCTTTTAAACATTCTATATCTGAGGAAGTAAATGGAGTCTTTATCTGAGTAACTGAGTGGAGAGGAGTATCCTACCTCATACAGCCCAAATAGTAGTTGGATCTAATAGCTGTTAAGTCATATAATAGGTCACATACCAATCATTGATGCTATTCGTAGTTATTGTGGTAAGTGTATTATGTTTTACAGCTACTGTAAATGTATATGCAAATATAATTACCGTAGAAACCAGAAGGGCAGTCGCATGAACACGTTGTCGTGTTCCAAACGCCCCCATTGTTGCACGTGCCTGTACATGAGTCTTCTGCAAGACAGAAAACAATAAGATAAATTCTGAAAGAAAATGTCATATAATACAAAAATATGAAATATTTCCCTTAAAAGTAGATATAAAAGTCGAACAGGAAATATAGCATTCATGGATCACAGTCAACTTAAATAACGCATAGAAACAATTAGCACAAAGATGGACAAAAGCTAAGATTGCATCACAAACATAAAAGGCTTGACAATAGGGCTACCGCCTTGGAACGGTCGGTGGCGACTAATGACACTGGGATTTAAACCAGGTTCTACACCAAACTTCACTCTTATCCTATTGACTTATCCAATAACTTGACAGTGTAAAGAAAGATATCCCCGCCAGGTTATTCTCTAACAAACAACGCAGCACTGACAGGCACATGTTGCCGTGCTTTAAATTAAGAAGGTAGATATATTGTCATTCATTTTGTGTTTTTGATGCAAATACATTGCCTCTTATTGATCCATGTAATTGTTGTTTGTTTCGATGCGTGTTTTGGGTGACTGTGGTCCTCGAATGCTACATTTCCTGTTCGACTTTGATAGTTCTGTACTGTATAATTACCTACGAGCAACGTACATTTTAGAATAACTGCAAAAATAAGTATAAAAGTCGAACAGGAAATGCAGCTTTCACAGAACACGGCAAATCCCAAAATACGCAAAACGACAAATATGAATGGCAATGTAAAGGCATATGACGTCACAATCACAAAAAAAGGTTGACACTAGGGCTACCGCCTTGGAATAGTCAGTGTGAAAAAATGCCGCTGGGGGTTTAAACCAGGTTCTAGGGTGCACCAAACCTCATACTTACACTACCGTCATCCCAATAAAACGGGACAGTGTAAATAAAGATATCCCCATCCTGAACTATTCTCTAACCAACAAGGCAGCATTAACAGGCAATATAAGTGAAACACAAAGATGCTGGTGTATATATAAATACAAAAACAAATAGCATAGATAGCAACAAAGAACGTACTCAGTGACTTGGCAGAAGCCAGAGCAACACGAAAATAAACCATTGAGTGCACGACAAGACAAGATTGCAGACATGATAGGGTCCACAGCCTGTCCGGTCATCGTACAGTAAAAGAGGAAAGCATAGTGGCGAACTTTAAATGGGCCCACCACCAAGCATGCAGTGCTTTGCAAATGACAGGGTCATAACCTCTTTTAATAAACCTTTTAATACGTTCAACAAAGATAGTATGAACGTGATCTTGAACAAGGATCTTACGAACTTTGTAAATCACGTAACCATAGAATTCAGGTTGTGATAGTCCTTGTCGCAGAAGAGTTCCTAAATTACTTTTATAATTGGAAATAATATCAGGGTTACAATAATAACATTTTGAAAATGTTTTACGAAGTTTATGGTAACGGTAGCCCTGATGGAGTAGGTTTTTAATAATACAAAGATTACGAATATTAAAGTCCTCAACTCCAGTACAAGCTCTAGAAAAACGAATATGTTGAGACACATAGACCCCATAAGAAGTTGCTCGTGGAACATCCCCATCTAAATTGGGATAATTAACAATATCAAAATTAAAATCATCTCTCTTGTCATAGATTTTGCTACTTATTTCACCATTTTCAATAGAGAGATGTAAATCGAGAAAAGAAGCGTTAGTATCAGAAATATTAGCTTTGTTAAGTTGAAGTTCTTTAGGATATATAGTATTAACCATAGTAGAAATGAAAGGGTTGTCAATGTTCAAAATGTCAACAGATACACATTAAAGGCTTCAATAACATCTGCATGGGTATCTGGTGAAAGACAACATGAAATATTTTTCATAGCAAAATAAAAACAAATCTGCGACAAGTGGTGTACAGTTCGTACCCATAGGGATACCAACAATTGGTCTATAAACGGTAGTTCCATACTTGACGAAAATATTATCCAACAGAACCAGAAGTGATTCACAAACTTCATGGCAAGTCCACATAGTGTAATTGTCCAAACTGCTGTTAGAAAAAACACTTCAATATTGTACAGGCCAGGCATTAGTATTTTTTTCTAGCAAAAGTTTTTTGAATGAGAGCAATAAGCTTGTCTTTGATAAGGATGGCTGGTAAAGTTGTATATAATGTAGAAAAAAATCATAAGTACTTATAGATGAAGCTTGACGTTTATTGCAAATTTTATCAAGAACGTCGCCTGAATATACAGGCCAAAATAAATGAATCCCAGAGTTTTCATAAGCTTTTGCACACTATTGTTTAACGTGATCTTTAACGGCAGTAAGACAAGATGTTAAAAGTTTGAAGATATTTATAGTGGTGCAAGAACTAGAATTTAAAATAAAACGGACTTTATATGGTTGTTTGTGTCATTTTGGAATCAGTACTACTGAGTTCCTGAGATAAAACTAATGGAGTCAAACAAAATTATATTATTAGCTGCTTTATTAGCAGGAACTAAAACAAACGTATTATAAAATTCCTGGATTCCCGATTTTAAATTACAAATGAAAACCTAGGTCTAGGGGGGAGTAGGGAGGGGTTAGCCGTATAGAAGTTAATGCGGGTTAATACGGGTATCTATGATGTTAAAAATAGTATTTTTCCAAGTAGAAAGAGAGTAAGGGTCAGCATGTTCTCTACGACACCATTCAATACTAAAATCCTCAATGGATTGGGCGATCTACCACGACATGCATTAAAATCAATCACAGAAGGCAATCTATATTTCGGACCTTTAAAATCAAATGCCGAATAAGTTTATCTATAATATCAAAATTACCAGTGACATGACCGGCCGGAGCATAGCAAAATACAGATGTTCTACACTCGCATTACTTAGGAGTGTTATTTATCATGTTTCTAATTGTTTTTTGTACTTATAACAATTTATAGGATTTTCGGAATTTTTTAAATAATAGAATCAACAACATGATTATCTCGAAAAAAAAATAAAAAATGGTTGATCAGACTCCTTATCAATATGGGGTCGGAGAACATGTTGCGTATAGATTTGAATTATGAATGCAGTGTTATACAAAGATTTTGTTCGAATGCACACTTTGTCTGCTTCCTCGTCAATCAGCTTAAGTAAAGAAATTGATAGAGAGGTGAGACAAGAAAGCATGAAATGCTTTCCAGACTGTATACAAATAGAATGTACATATTAATACGTGATTTCCGTTTGATGTTACAAAAAATGTCAAAAGTTTAATAATGAGATCGTACCTCTGCTATTACTATCGAAACGATTCCTATGGTTCTTAAATGTGCTTGGGGGACATATTCCCATATTAGGGACATTCGACAGTTGAAAAAAACATGCCACAACATGTTTGGAACAAAGGAGAAAATGAATTATAAAACCATTGTATATTTTACTTACGTGTCAGTGGAAGAGAATATGCATAATTAATTCCAGCATTGGCTAATCCCTTGTAATTGTAAACCTGAAAAACACATCACCATGTTAATGACATAGCAAATCAATGTAAAATGATTTTAGTTTGATACGGCACAGTTTCTTCACATGTCAAAGAAAGAGAGTTTGCAAAGATATTCAAGACATAAGAAATGTCCGTATGTATTTATTTTTTGCTATACTGTAGAATTAAACCTGATTTAAACCTCCAGGCGTCTTTATTGCCACTGACAGTTCCAATGCGGTAGCCCTGTTGTCAACTCTTTTATGTTTATGATGTAATATCTTGCCTTTCATTCATCGTTATAGTTGTTGTTTGTTTCTGTGTATGTTTGTGGTTGACTGTCGTCCTTGAATGCCGCCATATTTCCTGTTTGATTTTTATATCTGCTTTTAAAGCCATATCATACAATATACTAAAAGAGTATGATAATGGACCTTTGGAAACGGCCGAGCACGACACATACGAAATATTGCAGTCTCGGTTTGATTGAGACTGTTCATGAGCGGTAGTGAAATATGCTAGCTACCGCTCACGCCCTCAAGCCCCAGGTTGAGCAGAACTCAATATTCATAAAATCAACAGCACAAAATTTTAACCATCTCTAAGATGGCATGCATATGGCGGTGGACATGGAGTTGACGTCTTCCCCATGTCGTACGGCGTATGGTCCCAGTATCTAATAAAATGAAATGCCCCGAAGAGCGAAATAAACATAATGGAATTTAGTTGGGAGCAGCGGTTATGAATCCTGCATATAAAAAGCAGACAACATATCTTATGAGTGGTTAAACAATACCCAGAGCCTTTTATCGGCCGGAGTAGTGGAACCATTGAATCAAAAATAAGTAAGAAAACAAAAGAAATTGAAAATGTACCACCGATAACTAACTATAAGTATCGGGCTCAGCGATCTCCAAAGATCGAATGAATGACAGTACTGATTGCAAGCGCGGGGAGACGTTTTACTGCCGCCACACTGCACAAGCAACGCCACTGTGCTATAAAAAAAGAGTAGATCATGTTTGCAAATTTCAATAATTTCTTGTATTAACAAATAATATGATATTATTTTCCGTTATCATCTATGGTACCTAAATGAATGAAGTCGAAGTTGTATAGTGTTTCTAATGAAGAATGCTTGGTATGGTGACCCTTGATCACGAAGGTTTGATCTACTGATCCCAGTTCATATCATTCTTACTGACGACGCTTAATCTATTGGCTCCTGTACGCAAATACATGTAGTACATCAGCACTAGCTTAGTATATGTTTTCATGCTGTTAGCTAGTAGAACGTAAATTACAACAAATTAAATATTGGCCCCAGTGACGGCCTACCTTAATGAGGATGCATGGTCTAGTGTGTACATACATTATAACGTCAAAGTTTACCTGTGGTTACCACGTAAATGACAAAAACTTGATCTATTGGACCCTGTAAGTGCATACCGTCGCGGCCTGATCTATTGACCCATTAAGTATCTACCGCATTATTTATTTATCGATCCTGTGCCTCCCTACCTTTATGACGACGCAGGCGGATTCCTGCCAAAATTACGACGCACTAGCCACATCACTGTGTATACTTACCTTTATGACTACTCCTTGATCTATTGGCCCCTCTGTGTATAAAAAAGATGTGGTCATCTTAAAGTACCAGTTGGACGCTGCAAAGCTTGCTGGGTTTTCCATGGTGTCAGAGACACTAGAGACGCCTGATTTCCAGTAGGCTATTATGGCAACGTTCTCTTTGGACCACATTTCTAGGGAAAATAAGCGTCGAATTTGATATTCTACCAATATCACAAAAAAGGTTCAAATTTTATTTTATTTATACGCAAAAACAATACAAATCAAATGTATGTCATATTTATTCAATAACTCAAAGAAATAAAGATTGAGTGACTTGGTAACTGAGGAATAAAGGGTTTAAAGTCAAACGATAGATTTTGATGCGCCATCATAGAAGAAGAAGAAAAGAGATAATGGATGAATTAATTCATCATGGTTGACCTATTTTAATTTACAGTTTTTTTCTAATATTAAGTTACATACTAGTTATTTAATTAAGATTATAAAGATGAAAGGTGCACGAAAGCCGGTGATATGGAAACAAGATAATTTAAAGAAAAACATTAAAATAATCATACATGTTAAAGGAGACAAAGGGAGCTTAAGGACGGAGTTTTCATTAAGAAGGGGAAAACGAGAAAAAAACAGGATGGTTGATGTGTTACTACAATACCTAATACTGTTATATACTTACCTAACCAATTGTTTTTCATATCAGAGTAACGGTAATATATCTGAATCTTAAAAGCATTGGCGGGGATTGTAACTACAGTTTCCCGAGTTCCTGAAAATAAAAAATAGCTTAAGAGTACACCAGTTGTATGAGTTTAAAAACAACTGTACTTAACCACAACGTATAGAATTACGTATGTTTATAAGTTGTTCACTGTATATACTATTTAATTAAGGTTTATACACCTGTTGGTTTTGTTTGTAAAAGATAAGTGCTCATTTGTATTAATTATATAATCTGTTTTTGCATAATTATTGACTAAACATTATAAAAACAAAAGATGATAGTATATATATTAAACAGCATTCAATTTCCAATAGAAACATGAAATACGTTGAATCGTATTTAGATTTCACAAATTTTGCTAGTACCAGAGTACGATACTTATAACGACATTCAAAGATATTCATATAATGGAACGGCAAGCGACGAACATTTAATGGGGTTAAACATGACCTAATTATGTCTAAATCAGTGTTTCGCTTAGCATGCTTTAGTTAAGCGAATTGGATATAGCGTATATTTATTATATTTTATAGTATGTAACATTTGTAAATGTACATGTAAAATAAAGGGAATGCGTAATAGTGTGTGAGGGAGATCTCGGTTTTATTGAGTTTGTTCATGAGATTTAATGTAGGACACAACGCCGTTCACGCTACTAGCTCCGGATTAAGCGGTATTCTACATCAGAGCCATCTATGTTGGCCTTGCTGATCCCTATGGACCAGTTAAATATCACAGTGACTACTGATAACCATGAGTAAGGGTGAAAGAATTACCAAAATCGGATGGTAAACAAACAAGATATGATCATTTAAAGTTTCTGTTGAAAGGGATATGGAAGCGGCCATTTTGAGAGCTATGACATCACTGTTTTAAATAACCATACATGGAATATTTATAAATATGAAAAATAACTGATTTATAGGGAAAACTGACCAGTAAAAAAAGCATTCATATGCATTGATTGTCTTCGTTTGAAATGATATTTATCAATATTCCATATATGGTAATATGGAACTATGACGTCATAGTTCTAAAAACGGCGGATCCCATATTCGTTTTAGAACACCCTTTAAATGGTCATATCATTTTTGTTTATCATCCGATTTTGATAATTCTTTCACCTTTTTCCAAGTTTTCAGAACTCTCAATGATAGAGCTGTTTGGCTGTGTCGCTACATTCCCTTTAACATTGGGTAAAGGTCAACATTTACATCTTAGAGAACATGCATAATTTAATATCCTTTTCGATTCACCGTGGGTGCGTTTTAAGATTTAAAATAAAATAAATCCACGTTTGAATGTTGTTTTGATATAGTCATATATACATGATTATCTTTGTGTTATATTTATACTTATATTTCTTATTGTTGTTGCCTAATTAGAGGTTATAACCTGGCGAGGATGTCTTTATTTACAATGTCCCGTTTAATTCGGATAACAATAGGGTAAGGGTTAGGTTAATAGGTTGGTGCACCATAGAACCTGATTTAAGCCCCTTGGCGACCATCTGGCGCTTCCAAGGCGATACCCCTGTTGTCAACCCTCTTAAGTTTGTGGTGTCGCCTACTCTTTTTTTTTCCTTGTAAATGTTTTTTGTTTTGTATGCGAAGTTTTATTTGACTGTGTTTTGTGAATGATACTGTTCCTGTTAAACTTTTATAGTAATTGTCTTACCTTTGGTAACATTTGTGTAAAATACTCCTTCAACAATTTCACATGTAGAGTTGTCACCACCACAAACTCCGCAACCGTCAAAGACATTATACCCTATCTGTCCGTCACATCCAAGTTGCTGTTAATGTAAAATATATACTCAGTTCATTTTGTTAAAGAGAATGGAATATATCAAGAAGTTTTATAAATAATATCTATGCAAATATAAATAAAACTACCTGAATGTGTTTCTGTTGCCTGTTCAACGCGTTCATGCACTTCAGTGTGTTTATGTACTCAGGAGTTTCTCTGATGTGTCCAATTTGATTATTGTTAATGAACTAAAACGCTTAAGGTTAAGCTTATTAAATCATTGATATTAATTCATGCGATAACATACGATAATTTCAGGATGTAATAAATCCGTGTTTTCTGATCAAAACTAACTGATGGCTTTGAAGTAGAATACCGCTTAAGCCGGTGCTAGGGGGCGTGAGAGGTGTTGCTTCTTTCATTACTTCTCATGAACAGACTCAATCAAACCGAGTCTGCTGCTTTATTCTCTTACTTGTGTTTGTTGCTCCCAAAGGATCACCTTTATCAGTATTTATTACAGTGAAGCTGATGTACAATTGCTAGCAAAATGAATTGTATATGTAATAATAGGTATTATTTAACATCAAAATATGCCGAGTCGTCGAGTTTTCACGACCAATCATTTTCATGAACATTAATTCAACCGGTGGTAGCATTCGACTTAATTTAATGCAAGTACACATTTCATCTGAAAATGAAATATTATAATTATTATAATAAATTCATAATATATACTTTATTTCTTGAAGGTACACCTGATTAAGATGTATCACACTTATCTTCCACGAAGCCTTCTTATGGCAACATCAACAATACTAATAAACAATATCAAGTGAATTCATGCACGTAACAAACATAATATGTTACAAGCTGGCATACAAAACAAGTATTCACTATTACACAACTTACTTTGAGCAAAACACGGTAGGCTTGAAACAGAAATAGTTTCTGTTTCAAGATATTTAATAAATAAATAAATTGCTTACTTATATTATAATATTTACATCTATCACTGTTGGAGACTTAAAACCAATCATATATCTACTCGTATTAGTTAATTTGACGTGTATATTGCTGCAGACAATGGTGTGTGACTTTATGTCATATCAACATGTACTGTAACGTTCAATAGCATGTTTATACCTGTATTGTTTATAGTAGTTAATGAATATAATATTAATTCAGTTCAAAACAGTTGGTTGACAATGATTCATAATATTATTGTCAACCTTAATAACTAGTTTCTATTTTTATTTAGACTCGATACCTATTGCATGTTGTTATCAAGAAGTTTTATAAATAATATATATGCAAATACAAATAAAACCACCTGAGTGTGTTTCTGTTGCCTGTTCAACGCGTTCATGCACTTCAGTGTGTTTATGTACTCAGGAGCTTCTCTGATGCGTCCAATTTGATTATTGTTAATGAACTAAAACACTTGTGGTTAAGCTTATTAAATCGTTGATATTAATTCATACGATAACATACGATAATTTCAGGATGTAATAAATCCGTGTTTTCTGATCAAAACTAACTGATGGCTTTGAAGTAGAATACCGCTTAAGCCGGTGCTAGCGGGCGTGAGATGTGTTGCTTCTTTCATTACTTCTCATGAACAGACTCAATCAAACCGAGTCTGCTGCTTTATACTCTTAATTGTGTTTGTTGCTCCCAAAGGATCACCTTTATCAGTATTTATTATAGTGAAGCTGATGTACACTTGCTAGCAAAATGAATTGTATATGTATTAATAGGTATTATTTAACATCAAAATATGCCGAGTCGTCGAGTTTTCACGACCAATCATTTTCATGATAACATCTAGGATACCACCCTTTAACGACATGCAATAGGTATCGAGTCTAAATAAAAATAGAAACTAGTTATTAAGGTTAACAATAATATTATGAATCATTGTTAACCTTAATAACTAGTTTCTATTTTTATTTAGACTCGATACCTATTGCATGTCGTTAAAGGGTGGTATCCTAGATACTGAAGGCATATGTTGTCTTTGAATTGCCTAAAACTGGTGTATCCCTAAGAGACCTCATCATCGAATTAAAGTTACGTTATATATGAATATAGAAATATAACTCGCCATTGAGGTTGACTATTTTAATTGAAAGACAAGATGACGTTAGATGACCTTTGATAATACGTGTTAGCCTTACATATGTTCTTGTTAATATAACGTTTATTAAGTGATTAACATTATTCTATATTAGAATATGTTTCTATTTCATGTGCCTAGTACACTGAAGAGACAATATATGCTTGTCGATTGTTTTGATGTGATTATTGGCGTGTTTACCAGGTATGCATCATTTACAATGTATTTCTGATCATCTTATATATACAGTGTAACCATTCTGTATTTATATATGTATTTTCCACATACACATTTATGTGTATTGGATATTGGAAATATGTATTATTTTTGTACGCAAAAGTATATTGGCTTCTGGAATTAAAATAGAATATATGTATTATATTAAACGGAATTGGATACTTTGCTTGAAATATAGTCTTGATCATCTTCGACGGATAGCAGGTGTTTTCGTCTCAGCCAATCAGACACTATACCACAATCTCGGCAAAAGTCAAACTTTGTATAGAGAAAATCGGAAAAACGTGGAGATGACTAGATAAAGGGAAAGCATCCCTACTTAATACAAGACAAAAAGGGTTATAAGTAGGACAGACAGGATCATAGACTGTTAAGATTAGAACACAATAAGCATCCCTATTCGAATTTGTATTCTTTCATTTTTCTGAAGCTTCTATAACGTATTCATACAGAACATATATACAGTATGCCTAACGTCATTAAAAGTGCAAGATTTTTTATTTTGTGTTTATTTCCAAGATCGATTGCAGTATTATGTACATGTTAGAAATTATCCACATTCCTTATAAATCCGGTGACCGATCATATTCATGTATCGAAAGAAGTAAAGTCGGAATTATGCCATCTATCTTGGAGACATTTAATTAAAAATAAACACTAAATAAAAAAACTTGCACTTTTAATGGCGTTAAGTATTTATACATTTTCACATATTGTTATTATTTATAGATATCATGCAAAAAGTGTGTATTCATATTCGATAAACATGTAACTCACTACCTTTTTTTCTTATTATGTCAAATGTTTTCCAATATAACAAATATCTTATTTTAAATAAAAGTCTAACAATAATAATATGATGTTAATCTGCAAACAGATTACTGGAGAAAGGAAATGTTAAACGTATTCATGCATTCTATGTAAAAGATATGCATTTGCATATTTTCAACTATGTATATATACTAAAAAAAAAATATTCGAACTTAGTATATTCATTCCCTAAAAGCAAAAATGTAGAACGCAAAATAAAAGCATCCCTTACATAGCAGTAACCTTGGATACAAGCTCCGTTTTTAAGTCCCAAACGACGTGGAAGATCATTTGTCTCTACAAATCCAGTGTATAAATCCGTAACACATGGTGTACCATCCGGTATTAGACCATACCGCTGGTTAGACGGTGCAGTAAAGTTGCTTACTCTGTCACACTTCACTTCGCACTGTCCATGATCTGTTGTGATTTAAAGCAGAAAGTGTTTTACGAGAAATCTAATTATATTTATCTGAAACTGACAGCATGCTGTATGTAATGTTTATAATTATCTGAAACTGCCAGCATGCTGTATTTAACGTTTATAATTATCTGAAACTGCGAGCATGCTGTATTTAATGTTACAATTATCTTAAACTGACAGCATAATTTATTTAATGATTCAGCTGCACTAAAGCTCAATTGACAGTGTATCCGGTGTGTGATTATTTACGGAAGGCCAAAATAAACGCACCATATTTATAATATTTTCTACCTTTTGTTTATTTTTATTTTGGAGACATTTCAAACATTGGTAATGGATGTTTTTTCTCCATTGGTAATGTGAACAGGGAACAGCTTCGAACTTTCAAAAAAATAATGTTATCTTATAGAGAATGAATGCGTAATTTGTACATTCCAAACCGTGATACGTTTCTTTTGCCTACCAGTTTATAATAGATAGAACTGGATATTGCAATTTCATAGACATTACACATTATGTAGGCATTGCATTTAAAGAAATAGACACAACCATAATAGTCTTGCAATGCAAAATAATCAACATTTAGTTGCCTTTGTTCAAACATCAGAGTCATCAATGGTTGTAATAGACCTGTTAACACTCTTAAATTGACTCAATAATCTGGGAGGTCAAGAGGACCAACAATTGATACCATTGCCTAAGTCTGGCATAGGTCAAGATATTCAACAATTGATACCATTGCCTAAGTCTAGCATGATCATGGGAGGTCAAGAGGATTAAAAATTGATACCATTGCCTAAGTCTAGCATGATCATGGGAGGTCAAAAGGATCAAAAATTGATACCATTGCCTAAGTCGTCTGGCATGGTCATGGAAGGTCAAGAGGACCAACAATTGATACTATTGCCTAAGTATGGCATGATCATGGGAGGTCAAGAGGACCAAGATTTGATACCACTGCCTAAGTCTGGCATGATCATGGGAGGTCAAGATGACCAACAATTGATACCATTGACTTAGTCGTCTGGCATGATCATGGGAGGTCAAGAGGACCAATAACTGATACCATTTCCTAAGTCTGGCATGATATGGAAGGTCAAGAGGACCAACAATTGATACCATTGCCTAAGTCTGGCATGATCATGGGAGGTCAAGAGGACCAACAATTTATACCATTGCCTAAGTCGTCTGGCATGATCATGGGAGGTCAAGAGGACCAACAACTGATACCATTGCCTAAGTATGGCATGGTCATGGGAGGTCAAGAGGACCAACAATTGATACCATTGCCTAAGTCGGCCATAGGTCAAGATGTCCAAAAATTAATGCCTTTGCCTAAGTCTGGCATGATCAAGGGAGGTCAAGAGGACCAACAACTGATACCATTGCCTAAATCTGGCATAGGTCAAGATGTCCAACAATTGATACCTTTGCCTAAGTCTGGCATGATCATGGGAGGTCAAGAGGACCAACAATTGATACCATTGCCTAAGTCTGGCATGAACATATGAGGCAACTAATCAAGTTTTAACAGTTGGCATTTTAGTACCTCGGTTTCTCTAGCGAGTGTGAACTTTCTGAATCTATGCCTCATGTTTTTTAGTTCGTTGTCAATGACTTTGCAAATTGGAATGTTTATATACCATTGTAAAATTATACTTGAATGAGGTTCTACGTGGAAATGAAACGTACTTGTATCGGAAAACTTATCTCCTGTAGTGAGGTAATTTGAGGAATTCTGTCCAAGATATGCATACAAATCCGTGTCCTTGAAGCGACTGCAGGTCTCCCCTGCCCGCTGTTTGATCAGTACCGTAGTATCAGCAGAATCACCACTGCAAGGCTGCAACAGTTATTATCAGTCGTTATTTAGTACAGTAGTAACAGCAGAATCACCACTGCAAGACTACAACAGTCATTAGCAGGCGTTATTTAGTATGTATGTCCTTTGTGGTGGCCATTGTTAACTTAGGTGCAATTCGGGTACTAAATTTCAATGTGTATTAAGTGCAATTCACGACAAAGTTATCAGATTGTTATATATCCTTTGTTTCTGATGAATGTAAGGACACATTTTCAAAAACTATAGATCTATTACAAATTGTGCTTTTGGCGCATTTTAAATTCAACATTATCAAAGTAATAGACTGTCTTGCCCTACGTATTAGGTGCAGTTCAAAGTAATCAAAATGATTTGGATGCCAATTTAGAAAACCAAGGTGTAATTCTTGAACAAAATTATCAAATTGTATACATGATCATTGTTATATATATATTCATGATCATTGTTATATATGTATTATAATGATGCAAGTGCAAATCGTGCATAAGGTGCGATTAAATAAAAAAGCATCATACTGTTATAAATCATATAAGAGGTTGTACTATGCTCTCACCTTCATACCAAAGACAACATTTACGCATTTACTCCAACAGCATTTTTTATATTTAATGATTATGTCTCCTTATGTTTAATCCCAGTCATATTGCATATAAACATGATGCATATTGGAAATGATGAAATCCTGAAATCCTGAAATTATTTAATGCAGCTTTCAGCTTAATATAGTGATACTTTATCTAGACAATGTTACCCTTGAATATTACATGCAAACTTGATTTTATGAATATTGAGTTCTGCTCAACCCGGTGCTAGAGGGCGTGAGCGGTAGCTAGCATATTTCACTACCACTCATGAACAGTCTCAATCAAACCGAGACTGCAATATTTCGTATGTTTCGTGCTCGGCCGTTTCCAAAGGTCCATTATCATACTCTTTTTTTGATAGATATGTGAATTAATTAATCAATTCATAATGACATAAAAAGTAGATATAACGGTCGAACAGGAACTGTAGCATTCAACGACCACAGTCAACCAAAGGCACGCATAGAAACAAACATAAAGATGACTAAAAGTTGAATCACGACATTACAAACATAAAAAGGTTGACAACAGGGCTACTGGCATGGAATCTGTCAGTGCCAAAAGGGCCGCTGCGGGTTTCAATCAGATTCTAGGGTGCACCAAACCTCACTCTTACCCTATTGTCATCCCAATAAAACGGGTAAGTGTAAATAAAGATATCCCCGCCAGGTTATATTATCTGACAAAATAGGCAATATATCAGTATATGATATATAGGGTCATATAACACATAAATGATCATGTATATATGAATATAAAATGTCCCAGAAAGCCACAAAGCAAGTACTCATTAACTTGACAGAAGACAGAGCATCAAGAGAACAAACCATTAAGTATACGACAATACAATATTGAAGAGAAGCATCAGACGCTACAGTCCATTGAGGATTTAGGTAAACATCATCATAGTGTGCACAAAATGTCCTCTCATTGAACAATCAAATAGGATACTCATAAGCATTGAAGTGAACGTATTATATTCAACTGCAGCTAATCTAAAAAAGGGTTAAACATATTAAACTGGACTTATAATGTAAAAATATTCAAGATCATTTGTGTTCTAATTGTTTACTCTTTTAAATGCAATTATAATGGGATTAGCAATAAGGGTACACAATTCTTAATGCCTGATGCACAACTTTCTTTCATAAGCATTTGTATAAGTGTAATTAACTCACAGCTGTATTGCACACTTCGGCCTCGTATTCAGATCCTTCGCATGTAGCAGTATTCAAAGGTCTGAAATAAAAAAGTACGCCTAATTATAACCTGAATAAATTAACCGACCGTACACCGACGTAAATGTCCTTTGTCAATATTGAAATCATGTCAACATTTCGGTATATCTACCTTAAATACATACAGAATATAAATAAGCGAATCGTTTAATAGTTGTTGAACAATTTATATATGAATTGTTGTAAACAATTGCAAAATAAAACATGTTTAAACCACAGTATGTATATGCTGCTTGTACTATAACAAGCAAATGACCCTTTGTTTTATCATTAAATATCATCTACATTTCAGCTAGACAATGAATACATGTTCAAATATACTTAGAATCCATCTAACGCACAAGATATGCGGGACAAAAACTGACACGTTATGCAGAAATGTAATTGAAATTTTTGCTGGTTTTGTTTTCTCTTTCAATCAACATTCATGAATACTTGCTTTGGATTAGTGCATTTTCGGTGTCGATACTTCGACCCAGTACCACATGTCTGGCTACACGTAGTTTGCTCACTCCAGCTGGACCATCCGCCGACCTGTACGATAAACGTCGTCAAGTTCAAATGGGTTTCCTCCCAAGTTATGCAACTACCGTCTGTTGAATCAGACGAGCAAACCTGAAGAAATACAATATTCTATTAATAAATATTTACAACAGTGTCCGACTGGCACGGACTACATTGATACAAACAGGGTTATAATACACTAAATTGGTGCATAACACACTCAAAAAAACAAAGGTTGTTTGATGGAATTCGAAACCATTCAATAAGTCGTCCTTTTATTTAATGGTTCACATTCGCCTCAATAGAACTTGTAATACCTGCATTATTGGTATGCTCTTAAATTCTTACATCGTTTTTATATTAAAGAAGTAAACCCAACCATATACACACATAGTGAACAAGAAAGACTATTGTCAACCATTTTATGTTTGTGGTTTTCTAATATCACATTCTAAATGTTGTTTAGGATTATAATATATGCCAAATGCCTATTACTTGGATTTTACTGATCTTCATTTAAGTTACCAAAAATAATGATAGTTGTGCATAGATCCAACGCTTATTCAATCGATATGTTATAATTAGTCCAAAGAGAACTGGTTTGGACACATTATTAGGATATTTGTATTTAGGTCGCCTATCCTAGATTGTGTAAATAACACCAAAACTAGTTATCTTACCGAATTTTCGGCACAATATAAGCCGTCTATTGCTTTTTTATGATAGTATCCAAGACCGTATGTATCAGAAGTAACGTTCATGTCGACACATGTATATTTCGCACATATTTCCTAGAAATTAAAATAACATATACATATATATATTATTATTATTATTACGTTTTAAAGCTTTAGCGCGCATACAATTTAAATTTAAAATATGGACTGTAAAAAAATGGAAAAATTTCAAACTTACACAACCATTATAAACATACACGCACATCGTGTAGAGTACGCTAACATCTCGTTAGTGTAGCTATAATGTGATACATCTGTAAATCGTATAAAAAGAGTATGAAAGGAGAAATTCGGAAATTACCGAACATGATAAATATAAAAGTATTGCAGTCTCGGTTTGATTGAGACTGTTCATGAACGGTAGTTAAAAATGCTAGATCAACCGTGCAAACCCTCTAGCCCCGGGCTGAGCAGAACTCAATATTTAAAATGCCAAAAGTACGAAATTTGGAACCATCCCGAAGAAGGTATGCTTATGACGGTGAACATGGAACCTTCAATGAGAAAACAATGAGCGAAATAAACAAACTGAAATGTATTTGGGAGCAGAGGTTTTGAAGCCGGTGTATCACAAGAAGCAGCCATAAGACTAAATAAAAAGCAGACAATATATCCTAAGGCTGATGGAACAATACTCATAGCTGCTAAAGGCTGGAGTAAAGGAACAACATCTTCGAAACTGAAGTAAGAAAACATAGTATTTGAGAATGTACCAGCTATATATGCATATAAATATCGGGTTCAGCATCTCCATCAATGTCAATAGTATATTAAAAACAAAACACGAAACTTATATTGAGGTTATTTTAACTGCTGAGTTAGATTATAAGAAAACAGTTCAAAAGACGGTAGACGTGTCGCCATTTAAGGTAAAGATTTGCAATTTTTTTAATTTTTTTTGTATACGGTAATATCAAACATGTTAAATAAATAAGCATATTATTTTATCTATAACATCATATAATATCTCAAAGAAATACGTTATAAATTATTCGTGATACAAAATGTATACCTACGCCTATGTCCATATGCTATGTAACACACATGTGCTCTTATATTGTGTAATGTCTTCTATAGTACTGACGTCAGCTGTCATAACTTCTAGTTTACTATATACGGTTTCTTTTCGAATATACATATGCTGCTATGCATTACCAATATAGTTCAATATGCATTGCGAGACCACTAAAGGGACGTGTCTCTCTAAATACAGATTATCTCTTAATACAAGAGCACGTTTCATTTATTTCAAACAATACAATCGGGAACTGACACGATGCTTTCTTAATGCAGGTATAATAACATAATAGAGGTTGTACATTGGCCTGTTTGACTGTACAATAAAAGAAGTGACATTTATGTACAAGCTTATAATGTCATTTATTTACAAGCTTATAAACTCACCGCATTATTCGGAAAGAGTCTGTGTCGAAAGCCAGAACCGTGGCGAAACTCGCACAGTTCGTCAGCTGTGTATGCCATACCTATAATAACAGGACAATAAGCTTGATCGCCTTAAACATCACAGCAATGCATGTTTTACGCTTTGCACCCGTTAATAGTCAACTAACTATCAGGAATATATTTTATGTAAATGCCATTTTACTTTTGTTGCAAATTAACAATACAAATGTCAAGTCAAAATGAACCAGGTATCTGTGTTGTGCACTGAATGCAAGATAATAGCAAGTGGCAAACCGTTTGTGTTTGTGATGTGACTCGCGATTTTTCATATTAACGTTGCAGTTGTTTTAATACGTGTTTTTGTTGAGTGTGTTCCGTGAAAGCTGCATTTCCTGTTCGACGTTTATACCTGCATTTGTGTGTACATATACCAACCAGTAGGCCGTATTGCCTCATGACAGTTCCAAGTAGGTATTCCTGCCCTCACCACACCACTCCTTCTGTTGTGTATTGTCTTGTTCATTGAATATTTAATTTGCTTATTTGATTTGGTTTGTGGTACAGCGCCATTGCGAATGGGTTCTGTGTTTTTGAAGGATTATTTCTCTTATGTGCGACTGTCTCGATAACGATTAATTTAATTGTTTAGTGTACATTTTCATTAAGGAATAAATACAAGCCTAGAATAAGTCTAGAATAATGTTTTGTTTCGAAGTGTGGTATTTTACAATAATTATTTGCCTGTCTTTGAAGCAGGTGAATCACGAAACCTCGAATTATGTAACACAAAACTTATCGAATTCTGACCTGGAACATTCAAGATGTGTATGCCGAAACATCCAGCCTTATTTCGAAATGGCCTTTTTGTCACTGGCACTAGTTTCATTTATTTACGAGTATAGTATTTGTTTTTTATACATATTTAACTAATTTTGATTAACATTAGTGTGTCTCTATAAGACTACTGGATTTTAAAAAAGATAAAAATACAAAAAAACGTGTATTGCCATTTAACTATGTAAACCGTCCATGTATTGGTCAGTACAGAGTTGCCAGTGTATATGTGTTTGGTAATTTGCATATGAATGTCACAGATCAACGTTTGTATATAACCATCTATTTCTTAATATAATAACTGTAATATCACCTTGCCATTGTGGTATTAAAGCAGGAAAGTCATCTGTCTGTACATTGTCTTGAAACAAACACTGCGGCTGAGAGGTGGAGCTTCAATAAAAAAAATAGTATTGACTATTAAATACTGAAAGGGGGATCCCTTGGAAGCAACAAACATAAACAAGAGATAAAACAAAAGATAAAAGTAGCAGATTCGGTTTTATTGAGTCTGTTCATGAGAGGTAATGTAAAGTGCAACACCTCTCACGCCTCCTAGCACCGGAATAAGCGATATTATACTTTAAAACCACCAAGAAAGGGCCAGTAAGTAATAACACTACTGATTTCACGGTACCTCGACATTCTTGTAAGTTATACCGAGAAATCCAAGATCATCATTTCCCTAAATTATAACATACTTTGTTACTCGGTCTTGTTCTTTTACGTGCCGGTGTGATAGAACCCTCGACCAGTGCAACGGGTATTAACCTTCCGATTTGGATCTGGTTTAAACACCCATCGACATGTTTTTGCCACCGGCCATTCCAAGGCGGTAGCCATAACGTCAATCCTTTTTATATACGTTGTATATGATGTCATATCTCACCTTTTATTTCTTCTTTGTAATAACTGTTTGTTTCTATGCGTGTTTTTGGTTGATTGTGGTCCTTGAATGCTACATTTCCTGCTCCACCTTTTTATCTACTTTTACTTCTTTTAGAAAAGATGGTGTTTAAAATGTCTTATTTAATTTAAAATAAACCAATACCAATAATAAACAAGACAAAACAGTAGAAAACCATGCTCTACAAAACAATACAACACCACCCGGAACCATGTAGAATCCCCATAGGAAACCAATAAGTTTTTGAAACAATGAACTTAATGCAAACGATAAGTGCTAGACAAACGAAAAGAATGCGAAGGTTATTATCTGCAAATGGACAAACACATATCAAATACATGTATCAAGCTAATTACACTGAATACAAGAGGATAATCAGAAGTTTTTTTCCGAAATTGTTTAACACAAACTCATGATAAAAAATGCTTGACTTTACTGAGTTTCACTGAGTTTTACTGAGTTTGATTATGATATAATCGTTACACTACCACCGTTCCACATATAAGCGATATTCACCTCTTTTAAAATATTAATTCATCGTTGTTCCCACAAACGAATACCAGACTCTTACAATTAAAATAAACCAAAACAATACTATTATCGCAAATCTATACGAAATGTATTTAAGACGTAACCAATAATATATCAGACAAGCTTCCACATATTTAGTGTACACTGACAGACATGTTACTTCAAAACGAACTAGAACACATAGTATGCAAGTCAAGACCATTACATGTTTAGACAATACAATATAGAACACAAACGGCCCGGTTTGCAACTACACCCCTGCCACCTTCTCTCCCCTCCGCCCCCGCACCCTACAGTTCAAAGGAGAACGAAAACAAGGGGGAAATAAAACAAAAGTAAACTACGATTTTTTGGTTAACATGCTGATATAAATATACAAGATATTCACAATATTGAATAACCAAACAAATGCAAGACAAATCTATGAATGTATTACCCGCGTTTGACTAACAGATAGTTTGCAAAATATTTAATGCTATATTTCAGAAAGCGTTTCGTGTAATGCCACATATTGCACTTTCATTCAATAGATACGGCCAGGTATTATCTCTAAAACCTGAAATGCGTGAATTAAATAATAAAGTTCGCGAAAATATATAAAATGCTAAAGCTGGATATTAATATAACTAAAATGCTTAGTTAATAGTTTATAGTGCATGTGGTATCGTTATTTTTACATCCTACAGGGATTGTATGACATTCTTTGATCCAGTTTTTCCTTATATTTTTACATCCTACAGGGATTGTATGACATTCTTTGATCCAGTTTTTCCTTAGTTTACTGTCCTCCTTGAATGCTACTTTCCCTGTCCGATCTTTTTATATTTATTTTGTTTCTTTGATATACATACCTGTTTAACAAAAGAATAAGCGCATTAGCGCTACAGGTACTCCATCCGAATGTCCTTTTTCCCATTAATCCATCATTTGGATAACCACAACCATCATCTGCATCATGAATCATGTTCATTCTAGTAAATAAAATATACTGACTGTCAATGAAAACGCACCATTAACTCCATATGTTTATGCTGTTGGATTATTCTCAAATAAGGTTCAGTTGTTATATTATAGCATACTGAATACATAAAGGCAATTGATTTTGAACAGGATATACATGTATGTGTTTCTCCGACGAAAAAGGCGAAACTAGATGTTGCTGTAACAGTGTATCCATTAAAACATGTCATTGGTCTTGAAAATGCAAAAGAGGAAAATATATTTTAAAATACAAAAGAAACCCAAGATGTAAGCATTTTATAAAGATGATGGCATATTTATTGCATTCATTACTGACAATACACATGATGTTACAAATGATAGTATTCAAGGTTTGGCTGATATGTTAACCTTTGCAAAGGAAACATGGTTTATTGTCAGAATGATAGATATTTTATATGTTCGGTAATCGTTTTCAGGAAAACACATAGCCTTGACGTTGTTACGTTGTTTTGTTGTGTCAAGTCTTGTGCAATGAGGTATGATGACACTGTGAAGCGATTTTGGTGGACCGGAAAAAAGTTGTTTAAAGGTAAATTATTACGGTTTTTGTCAGGTTTGACAAATAAAGGGCATCATTTTACTGGAATCATAACTCAAGGAGACCAGAAATGTTTAGTTTTGAGCTTAAAATCTAAAAGAAACATATTAAAATACAATGATCCAACAAATGTATTTCCACGTCATAAACTCGATGTGGTCACTTGAAAGTCTCGAGCATTGTACAAATGTAAAACACAGACATGTAGTGAACAGTGGTATGGAGCATAAGTTTGTAAATTCACGATTATTTGCCAAATATTGGTTGCCACATTTACAAACCATCAAATGTCTGTCAACAAACTCGCGTGTTGATGTCTACAAACTCAAACTGGGTAGAGTGGTACGTATGTACGTGCTTGTGTGCGTGAGTACGTACATACGTGCATGGATGGATGGGTGGGTGGGATGGATGGATAAATGGGTGGATTTTAACGTAGCTTTTCAGTCATATCAAGACGGTGCCTACTTGTAACAGCGAACTCAAAGTGCTAGCGCTGACTCACCGTGATGATCTAGAATATATGTCTAGTACAATTTCCAGGTCCGTACTTTCAATGTTAACTTCAACTTTGTGATAATAGGTCAAATGTGATGCTTCAAATTCTGACAGTAGTATAGCCGCGCCGGAGGCACCTCACAGGCCATGATCCCACATCCAGTCGCATTATACTTACATAGGGCCAACTAGTCCTAAAACTACCCTTTATATGTTAAACGTCAAACAAGGGAGCTAATGGTACTCTATGAAGTCTTTGGTATGATCTGACCTAGTCTCGGCCAGCCAGACCGTATCATGCATATGTCTTACTTGCAGATATCGGTCTGGGCAGATTAGGCCAATTGAAGCGCCCACTAGCGATTAACACAATTTATTCGCGCGTTTTTTTCACGCTCATAGAGTCGACGTTTGCGTGACGTCATGTTGTAAAAACAAGTACAACGTCAATTGTTGATGCATCAGTTAAACTGTTTAACGTCACTTGCTGCTTCTCATAAGTTAAAAAATAAGAAAATATCATTAAATTAACTTAAAAACATGTTTTTTTGAAAGTCTCGTTGAATCTCTAAAAATCTCACTAAAATCGCCCAAAACGAGAGGGCGATTTTAAACGTCCTATTTTCCCCAGGCCCTGGTTCTGGATCCGTGTAGCATAGCGTAACGAAGAAATCAGAAGCGGGCCGGGTGACCGAGGCTAGATCTGACCGGGGATTAAGCCCACGAACTGTAAGCCTACGGACTCACGTACGCATGCGCAGGTGAATGGTGCTCTACCACTAAGCCACGCCGCGGTAAAAATAATACATCTGAAACAACTATTGTTTAAGAAGTAGGGAAAGTAGAGCAGTACCTGAATGTTGTGTTATTTATGTTATCTGTCAGTATGATACATACGTGTGCCCTAACTCATGTGCTGGTTTGACAAAATCTGTGAGACTTCTATCAGCTGACACCGCACACTTTTGCTGATCGATGCATATTTTACCTGGATAGGCTTTACCTAGAACGTCCGTGTCTAGTCGCCTGAAATACATATACAATGTATCATGTAGCATAGTGATTTAATAGCACTCTTTATATTTCTTAAATGATGCTTTTGGTTGTTACCTATGAGTGTTTATAAATTTTAATGATATTGACATGTTATTGTGTTATCCAAGGCCATTCATATATAATAGTAACATATAGAAATTGCTGGATGGGTATATCAGATTTTTACATCATATGATGTTTATTGTGCTTCTGTCATTCACGGTTATGTAAATAAAAATAAGTATAAGAGTCGATCAGGAAAATGCAGCATTCACAGAACACAGTAAAACCAAAAACACGCAAACATGAATGTTAATAAAGAATAAAGGCATATAACGTCAAAAGCACGAAATGGGTTGACAATAGGGCTACCGCCTTGGAAATGTCTGTGGCAAAAAAGCGCTGGATTAGCATGTTTATCTTTAAAAAACTTCTATACAGTTCTATGACGTTCTATGACCGTATAAATAGGGCCTTGCGACATTGAGAGGAATTCAGTTCAGGATGTTTTTTATTAAAACAAATATTGTTAGAGGATAAAAATCATTGCGCTCCTCTATTCTAAAAGTGACATGGAATTATTTGGACTTTTGTAAATAATTAAATATAGAAATACTTAAATTTAAAATTATTAAAAGGGACACTTGACAATTTAAATAAAAGGCACACTTACCAAAAGTATTTGGACTTTATTCTTAAATCGAATATTAAAGTAAGTGAATATTTGTAATTTTATTATTTATATTTGAATAAATGTGTTGATTACATTTTAAAATGTGTTGTTGCTCGTTTTGCTGTTCCTTTATAGTTACATTTTACCCGTAACATGATAAAAAATAAAGAAGTAGTTCTTCTTCTTGCACTACTTTGTTTTGCAAAATGTTATTATCGTAACCCTGATCTATTTAAAATATAAAAGTAATTTAAGAACTCTTCTGCGACAAGGACTATCAAAACCCGACTTCTATGGTGATGTGATTTACAAACTTCGTAATATCCTTGGTCATAATCACTTTCATACAATCTTTATTAAACTTTTTAAGAAGTTTATCAAAAGAGGTTATGACTATAATTTTGAAACGTACTGCATTTGTAGTGAATTTACAGTTCGCCACTATGCTTTCCTCTTCGGATTGTGCGATGACCGGACAGAGTGTGGACCCTATTTACCTAAATCCTCATAGGACCGTAGCGTTTGATGTTTGTATTTAATCTTGTCTTGTCGTACCCTTAACGGTTTGTTCTCTAGTTGCTCTACCATCTGCCAAGTCACTGAGTACTTACTTTGTGGTTTACTATGTTGTTGTTTTTTATATTTTATATACATGATCATTTCTGTGTTTTACTTATGTTGTCAATTAATGCTGCCTTGTTTGTTAGAGATTATAAACTTGTGGGGATATCTTTATTTGCACTGTCCCGTTTATTAGGATTACAATAGGTTATGTGTGAGGTTTGGTGACCCTAGAACCTGGTTTAAACGTTTTGCCAATGACCGTTCCAAGGCGGAAGCCTTGTTGTCAACCCCTTTGTGTTTGTGATGTATTGTCTTACTTCTTATTCATATTTAAAGTTGTTCTTTGTTTCAGTGTGTGTTTGTGGTTGACTGTCTTCCTTGAATGCTACTTTTCCTGTTCGATTTTTATATCTACTTCTATTATCCTTTATTCCTTTAAAACTCTCCTCTTAGATGTTTTCTCCTTATGCACTACTAAAGTGTTTCATTTGAAATATATATTTGTTAAGCCCATAATAATCTCAAAAATAAAACACTATATGTTAAATATGAACTTACCGGTTAGGATGTGTACTCGATCGCCTGGTGTGCCACTATATCGTAAAACCACCCGGATCATGAGAGTGATTATTGTGATCAAGTAAGTGTGAGGTTTGGTGCACCCTAGAACCGGTTTAAACCCCCAGTGGCCTACTTTGCCACTGACCGTTCCAAGGCGGTAGCCCTATTGTCAACCCTTTTGTGTTTGTGATGTCGTTTGCATTTTTTATTACTTTTGCCTTTTCGTTTGTCTATTTGCGTGTTTTTTTTGTGTTTTGTGGCTGACTGTCGTCATTGAATGCTGCTTTCCTTGTCCGATATTTTTTATCCTTCTTAAAGTATACTCGGTAAAATTAAAATGGACAAGAAGTTTAGTACATAGTTATTTCACATCGATTGCAAAACAAGTTCTTGCAGCTTAGATTAATCACTATCGATGGCTTCTTGTGTAGAACCAGTACTAAGCAATGTGCATTGAGCAATCTTGCTCAAGGATAAATAACGTGGCCGCGGCGAGGATCGAACCCACGACCTCTCGATCTAGAGTTCGACGCTATACCACTGGACCACGCACTCCACTGGCGGACAAGAAGTTATACTTGAATTTGTAAAGTGGAATATGCTTATGATAATTTAAAAGCATACATCGCTGAATTGATACACATGTTATGCATCAAAATCCAGAAACGTTTTAAAATTAGAGCCCAAAATAACAGAGAAATGATATAACAAATCTCGTAGGTGTTTTTATTGAAAAGTTGAAAAACTGTATAATAGCGGCGGATATACTCAGTGTCGACTGTAATACATATGATGTACACCGACCTTAGGATATTGTGCGCTATTCTTTCTATATGTTTCTTTCAAATTAAAAACGGTTTTCGGAGTTAAATTGTTTACAAGTGTCTCTATCCAATGGTATTCGCATTGTACATAGTGTCTCATTTATCATTAAAACTTTTGCAAGATTTTAACACTGACCACTGGGTCATTTACAACATCATTTCTATGTTAATTCATTCTCTATTCGTTTTTAAAGTAACATAAATGTATATTTTCTATGGCATACCCATTACAACATTATAACGTTTATTCCATTGTTTAACATCAATTATCAACCCTGGTCCATTTCCTTTTTTGCCTGGTATATATACTGACTGTTAGTGAAAACGCACCCCGTGAAAACGCACCATTAACTCCTTATGTTTATGCTGTTGGATTAACACAATACGCAAACTACTTGGAATAAACCTGCTGAACCAATATTTTCTATTTTTTAAGAATTCAATCGTGCTACCTAACTTTTCTTACATGTTTATTGGAAGCTTTTTGACAAGCAGTTACGCAGATATTTACCTTGTCATTTAACATTGCTTAGCTGTGGATAACCATAAAATGAAAACTGTTCCACTAAATGTCAAGCTGCATTAATCTGTCTAGGAATAAATTCCAATAGGTTTTACTGGCCTTTTTATTGTTTGACTTCTGACAGTATTATGCAATGAAAAAGAAAACCGGAAATTCACGTGCATTTCATAACGCCAATGTTGAATTCACTCAATCCAGAAAAGTTAAATATATACTCTTTATATGAATTATTTCATATTTTGTCCAAAAGTCCTCAAATTCTAACTTTTAACAGGATTTGTTTTGTGGTGCGTTTTCACTGACCGTGAGTAAATTACTGCTTGATGAACTTACCCCGTAAATATGTGTAAATGATCGTAGTCAAGGTACTCGCCATTTTGATATGCACCATTGCAGAAGTCCCAAAGTGTGTGGTCCAGAATATATTGTGACGTATAATACGCCTGAAATAATTAAGATTTCACTTAATACCAATTATAATACAAACATAAAATATTTATTCTGAGGTTGGTTTGAATATTGATTGCAGCATTTTCTATTATGTATATATATTTATCACATAACGTCCCTTGTTAGCAGTGTCGAACACCTATTTAATATTCTATTGTATGACACACGTGTAATGCAACATGGAACGATTTTGATTGGTTGAGTTAAACCTGTAACACTACGCAAGTTTATTAACTGAAACTATTTTGTTTATTACAAATTCACCCAGATCTGAGTCATAAACTTATTATTTGTGACAGCTTATACAAATAATGCACGTTATACAAAACATTGTTGTTGGTTTGTTCAAAACTGCTATTTTGTAAAGAGGTAAATCACGAACTATTTTACACGCAACGTTATGTGTGAGACGCGACGTTACGACGTCACATATGTTATGACGTTTTGGCGCTAAAGAGTGTCTGACGTCGTGGAGGTTTTATGTCCATCTGAATTATTTTTACTAATCTGATTGCAATGTTTTGTGATAAAAAGGATCTTAAACTCGTTCCCATTCCATATAAGATTTATGAAACTCGTTACGAATTATTTTTAATTCATAACTCGTTTCATAAATCTTATATGAAATGGGAACTCGTTTAAGATCCTCTATATATAAAATAGAATAGCAATCTGCGTTTTGTTTATATTTTTCTATAGAAATGCTTAACATGTTGGACGCTTTTAAATGAACAAAAACGTCCTGCATCATGCAGATGAGAACAAGGAGGAAAAAAACATAACCCCTAGTTGACATGTCACTATAAGCTGGCCAATTAAGAGCCTTGACGTATAGTTTACATGTGACAGAGACAGTTATTTGATGAATACTGAAAAGGGGATCCATTGAAAGCAACCAACACAAACAACAAAGAAAACGGTAGCAAACTCTACGTGTTTGCGTCTATAGTGTGCAGCAACTCTTACGCCCAAGTTTGCATTCAGGAATACTTATATCGAATTCCTTTAACAACATAACAAATATGTGTTCCATATTTAAATTTTGAATACAGTTAGAGCACACATATCAATACGTGGTTACCGCATTCTGCTTCCAGATCGCAAAATATTTAACATCGATTCTGACGTCAAAACCAAGTTCGTCAGATCTGCCCCATTCTGCTTGTACCTGCAAGAGAAAATATTGAATTTCCATTAATCATTTCCTCCACGTTATACTGCACTCATATTGTATATTGATTTGGAAGTGAAATTTCAGAAGCCAGAGCATATGTGTAAACTCAGTCCTACAAATATGTATAATAGTGATCATTCAGGAGATGCTCGGTTTATCAGATACATTGGTCATTGGTAAATGTAAATGACATGTTAACTGGCCATTAATCTCACTACCTGCTGAGCTGACCAAAGGCTTGAAGAGCCCATCTAATCACATAATGCTAACCACACGTTGCAATTGAATACTTTTCATTCTATCCAACTTTTCACATGCACAACTATTGTTAAAGCTATTTTGATTACGTTTAAAGTAAAGGATTGAATGCACAGAGATCAGAGGATATTAGTGACAAACTCTGACATTTACATTATATATGGATGTGGAACATGATGTGGTCAAATCACTAGAGAAAGTCTATGCAATAGCGCGGGATGATGAATAACCAATTAAAGTTAAAAGTACCATATATTATGCCCTTTTCTTAAACATGGAAATCGAATAGTCACACTCTATAAACGCTGTTTCAATGTATATACTGGTTGTGAGACAATATGATTAATACTAGAATTAGTTACGTGTTCCAGTAGCTGGTATGACTTCGGGATGGACATGTCATATCTGCAGGAATTCACGGGAGGCTTTGGTCTCGAATGTGATCCTGGCGATATGGCATCTCCACAAGAGTACCATTTATGTGGAACAATAAAGTCATTGATGAAGTGACTCTTAGCGTTCAAATTATCCACATAACAATAATACGTCAACAGTATATATATGTTGGCTCGTATGAAAGAACAAATGAACGCTTAAAAAAATAAATTTTAAAAAAATGACTGTTACAGACCGCATTCCATTTCATGATCATGTTTTTGAGGAGCTGTTCGTCACTCGTGTTCATAAACGCCACATATTCTGCATCCAGAAACACAGCAGTTTCTATAGTCATCACAGTTAGTGTTTCTCGCTTCGTTCTACTTGCTTGTTTCGTTTCAGCTAGATGATGGAAAAGGAAAAAGGGGTTAGTTTGCATTATTTGACAGTTAGAAGCATTCAACATAGAAATCCTAACCTAACGAAATGAATATGGAAAACAACAAAATGAACATAATAGTTTTATGGTCGTTTTGCATGCCTAAACCATGAGAATACATTAATATTAATGTGCATTCAGTGTAATGTTCTTGTTTCGGATTTTGATCATGATTGAATAAATATATACTGAAAGGAAAAAGAAACGCAGGCTGCGTTTTTCCGCTATATATTGTATGTTTAATATGCTACTGCTAATCGAATGGTACAGGGAGACATTAGGCCTGTCCTTTTAGAAAGAAGGTTTAAACAGCACTGAACACACCAATGGTTACCCATTTAAAGTTTAATTGTCGTCAGAATGCGCATTTGGCTCAAGCAGGTGAGCAAACTTAGGCTCTAAATGTTGCAATCACTTAACATTAACTACAGTACTGAACTGGCTCAATTTTTCAAAGAGGAACTTCAGCATTTATTGATTTCTTGTTACAACGTGTACTGTGACAACTTTGATGCGTTAATGTCTAATAACTCGAACAGAACAATTATAAGCTTATCAAAATATGTTTATTATGCATTTAAACTTCGAAATGAAATGCAAGTTTAAATGTCTTTACTACATTTCAACCTTTTCTCCATTTAAGAAATAAAAAAGCTATAACGCTTCTCTGTAAACTTTAATGTAGATTTTGTATGCCATGTTTTTGATGTTCTCACTGTATTGAATATGTATTGTGTGTAGGCTATAAACGTTGTACTGAATGTTTAATGCTGAATAAAGTTAATATATATATATTAAAACGTCTACAACATCACGGTTGTGTCCTTTCCCTAACTAACTGCACCTTTTTTTTTTACAAAATATCTTGGGATTTCCTTGAAATATATATGGAATTAAGTGTGCAGTATATGCAATATATAGCGGAAATACGCACCCTGCGTTTCTTTTTCCTTTCAGTATATATAATTTGATAAATAAAATATCTCTTACTAAGTCTCGAAAGTACAGAATGGAGTGATTTCAGCTTATTATCAGGTTATGTATGCTTTTATATAATGTCATTGCTTTAAAACGTTTCTGAAATGAGTTGTCCTAACTGTGTCACACCATTCAAACAGTGGTTTGCTGCTTTGTCATCTTCTGAATTATATATTTAAAGGGACACATGGCAGTCTAAGCATTGAAATTAGCACCTCGATGTATAAGTCATGTAAAACGTCTGGTTACAATCGACATTAACCCCCCCACACACACACACATACACACACACACACACACACCCCACACATCATTTCTCTGTCATTTATGGTTCCAATTTAAAAACGGTTTTGGATTTTGATGTACGAAATGTGTACCAATTCAGTGATATATGCATTTTAATAATTGTTTGTATATTCCGGTTTACAACTTAAATTATTACTTCAGGTCCATGTCTTGTTTAACCGAATATATGATCCAATAAGATAACGCCAATATTGATATTAAAATAAAGACCACCTATATAAATATGACAAATAACGTCACTTACTGTTATTTGAAGGTCTCTGTATACCACCAAGAATGGGATACGTGTCTTTAAGGTCAGGTATTTCTCTCGTAGCTACAAGGACATCGTGGGTCAATGCATCAGCGCCTTGTCCGTCCATTGATTCGAACCAGTACTCATGTTTGTCGTCAATAAAAGTTCCTTCCTAGAATTTAAGGTTAATACAATATAAAGTATCCTAGATATGGTAAACTGTTTAATTTATGAAATATCCTAGTTGTTGGTGTAATGTTCTGAATGGAAAGTGCGGGTGAACGCTTGAAAATTAAAGGATGACAAGTAATAGAGTATGAACTCGTCGAGAATTATTCAACTTGGCTCTGGGTATTGTTTAACCACTTATAGGATATGTTGTCTGCTTTTTAATTTAGTCTTTTGGCTGTTACTTGTGATACGCAGGCTTCATAACCGCTGCTCCCAACTAAATGCCATGATATTTATTTCGCTCTTCGGGGAATTTAATTTTATTAGATACTGGGACTGAATATTGAGTTCTGCCCAACCCGGGGCTAGAGGGCGTGAGCGGTAGCTAGCATATTTCACTACCGCTCATGCAAACCGAGACTGCAATATTTCGTATGTGTCGTGCTCGGCCGTTTCCAAAGGTCCATTATCATACTCTTTTTGATGAGACCATTGCATCTGCCTGCCATACTTTAACTTACAATATCTGGTAAGTGTATCATGGTTGGTAACATTCCTTTGATGAATGCCAATTAATAAATCGTTTAATTTAGGGTAACTAAAGGGTCGTGGCTATACCGTACTACAACTACCAGATAGATGAATTTAGAGAGCGGTCACTCTAACGTCACACTTTTAATAAGTACACCATGCTACAAAAAAGATAGAGTCTGTCTCAGCTCGTTGGTTATTTAAACACCTCGATGGGCTATGCCCATCTCGAAGTTAAAGATCTCAAAGTTAAAGATGATTGGCCACCCTTTTTGTAGTATTATCAATTTACAAATTTAATTCTTAAGCATCGTATGAACATTTCTTGATAGTCCCGGAGAGAAACATATATTTAAAACCGCTAAGTTGTTTGTAAAAATAAGTATTATTTGCATGACGTAGATACTACATTTACCATTGCGTGACTGCACGGGGAAATGAGGTCAATCGGAATTGTATAGCTGTACAACTATTGCCAGATAAGTGATAAATACATTTACCTGTGGATTAATTTACCTGTAGTTTTCTACGTCATCAAAGAAAATCTTATTCTCGCTTTTCACAGATATTGCAATGTGTGAACCGTAAATATCTATAGTTGCATATTGATTTCGATTTAAATAAACATAAACATGTTCATGAAACAAAACGTGGCTGGAGAACTTTAAATACTAACAATCGGTATAGAGGTCAAACAGGAAATGCAGCATTCACAGAAAACAGTCAACCAAACACAAACAATAACAAGGACCATAGAAGCCAAGTATGCAAAAGAGCCGCTGGGAGCTTAAACTTACAGTTGAAGTCATCATTACTTGGTCTGAATATTAACTTTCATACCCCATCCAACCTCTTCTCCAAGAAACGAAACTGGGGTTAGATGGGGTATGAAATAAAACCTTAATTTTGGCTTAAACAATTTGCATATTGTAAAATTAAAACATTTAATACAAAGTAATTGTAAACAGGTTTTCGCATTTTTTCAGTAAACATATTTTTAAACTATGACAGTCGGCGTGAAATACTAAACATATATCGTTTTCTAATGGCAAGACAAAAGTGTTGTCTATATAAGTAACGTTGAAATTGATACATTTTGCTGTAACAACAGAATGACAACCGTGATTGGTTGATTGAGAATGAATAAGCTCTAGGGCTGTATTTAATAAGAAAACTGACTCATAATACTCAAACAAGCATTAACGTATTAATATATCAACAGCCAAAAAGGTCAAAGAGTCAAACTATAATTACCAGTATATCACAGTATGAGCTCAAACAAGCATTAATTTATTCACATATCAATTAGTGATCAGATCAGCCAAAGAGGTCAAACTATAGTTACCAGTCTATCACAGAAACTATAATTACCAGTCTATCACAGTATGAGACAGATACTGTTCCTCTTGGTTCGTCTTTCACGTTTCCAACAAGAAAACAGTCGGGTAGATCTCCACGCCATTTTGTGTTGCTATCGCTCAGTCTAATGTCTATTCGGATGTTTTTGTTAAAAACGGGTTTTGTATATTTCATTTGCAATTCAAAGGTTTTCTCAGAAGCAGTTATGTTCACTGTAATGGGCTTGATAATATTGTTACCAACATCGCGTCGTTGTCGTAAATGGCTGACAGAAATACTGCAACAGTAAAAAATAGATATGTTAATAACTTTGTTTCCATTCCACGCTTGATTGTATATATATTTTAAAACAAATGTCATACACCAACTAAATTCTTCATAATGTAAATATTTGAATCGTATAGGCAGCATATTTGTATGGCATTGAGTAAGATAAAAAAAAATGGCACATTTTTTACCGCTTGATTGGTCTAAATTCTGAATAAGTACCCTCTGAAAAAAGTAACGGATTATTGTAGAATGTGTACAGACGTGGAATTTAGAATTGGTTCAATTGTAGATTAGTTACATTGTATTATGTGTACGGTAGCGAAGTGTATAATTGATTTACCAGTGCATTTTATTATTTATTTGAACAGTTTATTTTAACATGGGTATCTACAAGATGTGATGACAGCCTGAAATATTAAGCAACGTGTAAAATGCATATAATTATAGTCAGTTTATCACACAGTATATTTTAAATTTATGGAATATATATATTAAATCAAATTTCTAACTCTGTTCAATTGATGTTGATAATGATAATATTCAGCAAACATCCAAACGCCACAAAAAACAGTAAAATACCAACATAGAAAACTATGCATATCAAGGTGTTGGTTGTTGCTATTGTTTATTATTATTATTATTATTATTATTATTATTATTATTATTATTATTATATAAAAATATGTACCTGTCCGCGTTATCGTCGTTATGGTAAAAAAGCCGTGATTTTGCCACCTCAAAACTGCTAAACCCCACTGAAATGTAACACGTGCATTAAACGCATATATGTATAAAAATAGAACAGGAAATGCAGCATTCACGGCACACAGTAAGGTTTCTGGCGGATTATCTCCAACCTCATAACACGTATGTAGAAGTAAATGGTACTGTGTTCTGTTTTTATTCTTAATACTTAAATACTAAACATAGGCATAAGGTCAAACAGGAAATGCATCATTCAAAGCACATAATCAATCAACCAAAAATCACACAATAAATACAAGTTAAAAGGATACACGGCAATCTTGATTTTTTAAAAGCTCACGGCATCCTTTTACTTTTTCCACATAACTTGCATTTGTTCAATCATTAATATTCACTAGAACTATCACTGTAGGGACTTTTGCTATAGCCGATGAGGACGTGCAAAATGAAGAATAATAAATGTCTAAAATATCTATAAAACAAAGGTACATAATTCTGTAAAAGAAAAATGCCGAGTGAACAATTCTAAGTCAAACACAGGGCCATAATTCTGTAATAAATTAGGCAATCAATGATGGGTGATGTACAGGGACATAAGGCGTTCACGATTGAGCATGGTATTCCTTCATACGGACGCAATGTCATTGCGTGCTCAATTCCGCCCCCTTCCTCGCTGGCTGAATGTAAACACGAGTGTGAAAATAAATCTCGATTTTAATCCGGCGGAGATGTGCTTTAGGCTAATTACAGTAGAATTGCTCGATGAATTATGTTATTTTGAAAGTTGGAAGTTCCATCACTGCCGGGGAATCCCGAAGTTATTTTCACAATCCACAGCACCTATATACATGTAATAGTGAAAAGGTGAATTGTACTCAGTGTTATGTTATGATGTCGATTTTTGTCACGTGAGACTTGTAGGCGAGTGGGAGGTGTCAACTAGTTTCAATTCACTGAGTACTTTCATTTTATTCGACGGCGTCATCGGTTGTTTATATGTCTGACGCGTCAAACATCCATTGACGCAATCGATGTGATTCCATGCTCAATCGGAAACGACTGTAAGGTCATCAGTTATGTGTACATGACGTCTGGGTACAATCAATTCGAAAATATTGAAAAAGTATGTGTTAACAGGCCATTATACAATATTAGAGTGGAAAATTCTAAGTGAAACAAAGGGCCACACTTCTGTAATAAATTAGGCAATCAATGATGGGTGATGTAGAGGGACATAAGATCATCAGTTGTTATGAGTATATGAAGTTTGGGAACAATCCATTCAAAAGTGCTTGAGATATACGATAATAAATAAATATTTTACGGGACGCGAGGGGACAATTCTAAATCAAACAAAGGGCCATACTTCTGTATTAAATTAGGCAATCAATGATGAGTGATGTAGAGGGGCATAGGTCATCAGTTGTTATGAGTATATGAAGTTTGGGAACAATCTATTCAAAATTGCTTGAGATATGCACGTATAAAAACAAGGTATTACGGGACGCGACGCGACGGGACAATTCTAGTCAAAAAACAAAGAGTCATACTTCTGTATTGAATTAGGCAATCAATGAGGGGTGATGCAGAGGGACATAAGGGCATCAGTCGTTATGAGTATATCAAGTTTCGGAACAATTCATTCAAAAGTGCTTGAGCTTTAAAGTATTAAAATATGTGTTACGGGATGCGACGCGACGGGACGTTGCGGACAACGTGATTCCTATATAAAACGCGCTTCACTTGTGAAGCGGAGGGTATAATTATAAGACGTGTATAAAGCGAATTATATTTTGCATGCTACTAACTGGTGGTCATACTCATGGATATAGTGTATGTAGAGCTATGTCATACTGCACCAATATTATGTTTAAACCGCCTAAAGAATAAGAAGAAAAAAAGAAAACTCAAAATGTTCTTTAACTATATGCAAGCAGGTTTCAACCCGGGGCTAGAGGGCGTGAGCGGTGGCTAGCATATTTCACCACCGTTCATGAACAGTCTCAACGGACACTGCAATATTTCGTATATGTCGTGTTCGGCCGTTTCCAAAGGTCCACTCTCATACTCTTTTAAAGTCAAAACGATGCTGCATTAATACATCGAGGCAGTAGTTTAATGCCTGGTATAAACTTCATGATTGCCATGTCCCTTTAAATAAATAACTATATTTGTTATATACAACTTGTTTATAAAACAATATATCCAACGCAACTATGTTACTGTTTGTTTAACAGTTAAACGTATAACATGAATCCGAATTTCCTGTTTCATAAAAGTAAATGCAAAGTTTGGTAATAGTATTTGATGCTAGAAGTTGACAATGCTAGAAGTTGACAAACAATTATAAATATGTGTTTTGACTAAGACTAAACCGAATACAATTTTCAATCAAAGACATAACCTTATTTTAGCCAAAATAGAACGTTGCTACTTATTCATTTATTAATGCAACGGCTTTAATGCAGTGGCACCAAACGTACAAGACCGGCAGTTTACAAATAACACTGATATATACAGGAAAAGAACCCCCGCGCTCAGACAGACCTTTTTGATCGAGTTTATATTGTTGCTTGTCTTTTCGATTTTAAATGTATGCAATATTCTTATCAATCCGAATTTAGACTTCTATTTCTGCACATGATACACATATACTTGTCTACATTGAATGATTAGGTGCAAAAATCTGAACAGTTTTAAAAGTTGAGACATCGTAAAACTGTTCACATTTTTGCACCTAAGCATTCAATGTAGACAAGTATGTGTGCATTATGTGCAGAAATATCAAATGTTTAAGAAAATTAAATGAAATCGCGTTTATTTGTGAATTGTAAATCAAAATAAAGAATTTAAGAAATTAACTTATGATCAAAAATGTCGTAAGTTGTTTCATAAAAACGTGGCCCTGCTTTTTACTTACTTTCCGAGTTCAAATATCTCCAACGACTTTTTGTCAAGTATGTCGAGTATGACGTTTCTAATTACAATTTAATTATCAAATGTCAAGTATAACCACTTTTTGACATAAACAGGCAGCTATTGTAATATATATAATAACGTAGTATATTCAGATCTTTCAATTACAGTTATGGATGCTCTTTAAGGGTGACCACTGCTGAGGTTTTGGATTTTTGCACTTCCGGAAATTTACATTTGTTATATTTCAAAAATTATAATAAAACTGGAAAAAATAATTATACAGTAACAAACTCATGCCCAATAGGGATATTTTAGTGCAAAAAAAATGAACATTTTTAAGAAAAATTTTTTTACCTCACATTTTGTGCCCAAAATTGACAATTTTTAACATAAGCCAAAATGGGGGGGTAGGGGTACAAAAGATGGTATTTCTCAAAAACCGTTTAAGATATTCACTTAATTTAAACTTTATTACAAAGACATGTGTTAGGATATACAGAGACAGCAATACAAAGTATTGTTCCTATTATTTGTTACAGACCTATGCCTTTATATGTCAGAGCTCGTCGAAATCTAAAAAAGCACATTTTTTCTCAGTTTTTATTGAATATCTTTCTTATATGCACACCGACCCCCAATTTTTATTTTTTCATTCTAAAACTCAGGTCTTATATATATTGTAGACAAAAAATCTCAAAAAGTTAACTGTTCCTTTATCATGAAAAATTGATTTATCACAAATTAAAAATGCAATTTATAGTAAACTGGGTGGGGTAATGACAAGGGATGTAATAATTGTTCAGATGGTGATAAAAATACCACAACTCTTAATTTTTCGTCCTAAAGTATGAACTATTACATTAAAAAAGACGGAAAATCGATACCTGTTCTGCAAACCACACTACACACATATAAGTTGCCATACACAATTTTCAGCTGATTCAGAATTTAAAACCACACTGTGAGAGTGTATTACTAAAGATTAATTTTGCGAAAAAGTTATATCACCGACCCATCATTATTTTTCCAGAAACTAACTAGTAATATGTTAGTCTTCATAAAAAACAGGGAAATAAAAAATTCTATCTGTTCTGATATTCACCAGAGGGCACCCTTAAATCTAGTTTCACTTAAGGACCTATTTCCCAACGCTTAATGGTCATTGAAAGGGCATTGAAAGCTTGCTTACTTACTGCTTACATGCTACATGACCGATAACGTTTTGTCTTTGAATAACATACATGTAGTTATATAGGAGAAAGCAGTATATAAGACTTTGAATTTTACGAAGAAAGAAAAACAAATTAAGAAGTACGTTAGCTATACTAAATATTAAACTTATTTGATAATTCATTAGAAGTCATTAGAAAAAGAAAAAACACAAGTTATGAAAATCTGCCTTTATGTTTTTATATGTTGGCTTATGCAAAAGTTGTATTGGGAGGGCCTCATCATCTGAGACAAAATTAAATGACACCATTTTCTCATGCACCTGTATGTCTAACAGTGATCAGCAATTCCCTATATAAATTATACACCGCCTCACCCGTTCAAAGTTTTCTACGACATCAACTAAAATCTTGTTCTCGTTTTTCACAGATATTGCAATGTGTGAATTAATTTCGATTTAAATAAACATAAACATGTTCAAGAAACAAAATATGGCCGGAGAACTTTAACAAATGATACGTCTATACATGGCAAATGACTGGCACGTTGGAATAAATATCACCTGTTGTATGTGGGGGAGGGGAAGCGCGTGTGGGGGGAAATTAATCCACAAGTAAATGTATTTATCAATTATCTGCCAATAGTTGTGCAGCTATACAATTCAGATTTACATTTCCCCGTGCAGTCACGCAGTGTAAAAGTAGTATCTATGTCATGCAATTAATACTTATTTTTACATACAACGTAGTAGCGGTTTTCAATGTATGTTTCTCTCCGGGACTATCAAGAAATGTTCATCTGATGTTTAAGAGTTAAATGTGTTAATTGATAATACTACAAAAAGGGTGGCCATTCATCTTTAACGAAAAGTATGTATAAGTTATAGACGCATAAATCATATTTTATGGTAATCATATATGTTAGTATTAACCTCTTTCGACAAAAACTGTCACAGGTCATTACTACTTGTGTATAACAAATTATTTTGCAATCAACCGTGTACACAATATATCAAAATCACAGTGGTGAAAACTTTATTTAAATTTCAAACATCGATCAAAACTCATTCAGGGAAACACAGGTCTTGATTTTTTTTTTTAAGCTCACGGCGTCCCGTTAGATTTTTTTTTCATAATTTGCATTTGTTCAATCATTAATATTATTTATAAGAATATTATGTTTTTGCATATGTCTAACTGCTTTGGTAGAAAAACATAAGAAAACTTTAAAACCCAACACAAATAAATAATCTATGCTAACAGGTTTACGTTAAAATGTTACTGTATTAATAAACCGGGGTGCTAATTATAATGCTTTATAAAAACTTCGAGTGGCGTGTGCCCCTATAGAATGAATGAATGAATGGTGTTTTACGGCACGTCGACACATAAATAGGTCATATTGTGCGCAAAAATTGATGAGAAATGAAGTATTATTTAAAAATTAGTGTAAATATATAAAGATAAACTATTAAAAAAATAAGGGATGATAAGGTCCCTATAGATATGAGGTATAAAATAATTACTATTACGAATGATATTATTAACGAACACTACTATTACTAAAAATAATAATAATAATATAACAATAACTTTTACAACAATAATAATAATAGTTATGTTACAGTAAATTAAATTAAAATATAAAAAATAATATAAATAATAACAATAACTTCTACAACAATAATAATAGTAGTTATGTTACAGTAAATTAAATTAAAATATAAAATATAATATAAATAATAACAATAACAATTATAACAATACATGTAATTATAATATTTGTTTTACATTAAATTAAATTTTAATATATAGAGGATATTTGTTGGTTTGGAGTGAATATAGGATTTATTTTCATCGAGAAGAGAGAAAACTTATATTTTCACGAGTGCATTATATTTTCAGGAGTGCTTTAGAACGAGTGAAAATATTTGAGTTTACTCTTCAAAATGCAAATAGATCTTATAAACAAATATTGTATTTATTATAACTCACTACCTTGAAACGTATGCAGAACAATAATAATGCGCCAAAACAATGACGTCAACAACGTCAACAGCGGCATTAACCCCGAAACTGGAGCGTCGAATTAAGAGTTACAAACTCATTATTCATTTTCCGCAAATTCAGTCACGGGTAATTTTGGAACCCTTGAAAATACCTTTACTTTTAATCGGCATATATACATTATTATATGACCTGAACATCTGGACAGAGTTTTGATATACGGTTTTGTAATTTGGCGTGTTAGTTTCTGTAACATTTCTGTTAATGGTATCACTGTGATTTATTTTAGTCTCAACTATCCCGCATTCGTAAGCCGGTATCCCAGAATGTAACTAGTTGAGAGGGATTTGATCAAAACACAAATGGTTTCATGATGCCAAAAGGGACGAAATTCCAGATCCACCCTCAATTTACATCGAAATAAAAATATGCAGAAAGGGCCTAGAATTTTACCAGCCACGATCAGTGTTTCTGCCACTACTCAAGTAGCACATAAAATAACATAAGGGGTGACGAACACCTTTACTAAATCGGCCAAACATTGACAAAATGATCGTGAATTCGGCCGGATGCCTCTGACGGGAGCAGAGGCTTATTCTTGCCCGGGAATTACGCGGGGAAGCTTTTGATTAGAGATTATGTTTAGGTGCTAAGTATTATTCTTCTCTCCATTAGTATGTTTTATTTACTAAATACCAATGTATTCGTTTCTTTCATCAGATATGTACATACGTGTAATACTACCAGGTATGGTCAATACATTGGTATAACTTGTTTACCGTTAAACGTTTATGAACTTAAAACACGTGAAATGTTCCCAAAGAAATGATTAAATGTTTCAGTCTCGCTTAACTTGCAATTCATCAGTGAGGCATCAACAACGTGGTGCAAATGTTCAAGAAAGGTGTATTAAACAGACGGAATGTCGCCCATTTTCATTAAACATTTAAATATGGAATCTCTAAAAAGCAACTGTCATACTAACCATGTTCAATTAGCATCAGGGCTGATTAATCACACTACGATTAGAACGAAATTTACATTGAGGAAATCGACGAAGATATAACGAGGACTTTGGTATAGATTAATTGCTTTATTGATTTAAATGTGTATACGAAAATGCGAGCTATGTCCTAGCAAACGTCAGGGTTTTTTTCCTCCGCTAATGAGAAGCATACCAATAACAGCATTCTTTAGAGTATTTCAGAAGCATCTTGTCAATAACAACATGATTTAACATGGCGGTGATGTCTTTATATGTACGTTCCCGTTTTATTGGGATGACAATATGGTAAGAATGACGTTTGGTGCACCCTAAGAACCTGGTTTAAACCCCCCAGCGGCCTTTTTGCCACTGACCGTTCCACGGCGTTCAACCCGTTTGTGTCTGTGATGTCACATGCCTTGCTCATTAACAGTGTGATTCTTGTTTGTTTCAATGCGTGTTTTGTTGTGTTCTGTGAAAGCTACATTTCCTGTTCGACTTTTATACCTACTTTTGAAATTAAAGGTAATAGAAAACGAATCAGCCTTTTCCATTTACCGAATTATATAAATTAATTGATATTGTGAACATAGCTTGTCTTTTCTCCTTTTCGGTTAAGATTGGTGGTATCAATTTAATACTTGCCTTCCCGGAGTCGTCTTCGCTGTATTATACTGTCAATCTCGAGAATGCCTGGTTTGCCATTATTTTCAGCTGCATATATCTGGAAATAAAATTGTTTGTTATAATATTCGTTTCTATAAAGCACTAAAAAATACATTTTTTCTTGAATATGTGCCCTGCTGATAAAGCATCTAATAATGTATTTATTGTTAGACGCCTATATGACGTCGATGTTTTATTTCAGCGCACCGCTATCAAGGCTGGGGTAGACGAAAGCAGAAACAAACTTCCTACATTGCGTTAGACTTCTAAATGTTCACGAATAACACACGTTTTATTTTATGTATAATGCCTGCGTATTTTTTTCACACTGTATACAACCTTGCCACAACTTTATTAAAGACAATCGCATTGATTTTATTCAAAAACAAAATTACTAGAGAAAAATATATTATGTTTGGCACTATTAAAGAGTGCTTACTAAGGGACGTTTGGACAATTACACTATACATACTTTCTAATAGTCTTATGAAGCACTTATTTGCCTATAAGATAATATTTTCTTTATGCATGGTACTATTGTATGTGGACAGATTGTTTGTATCCCAATACGAACTGTGCACCTTCATTCGCCGATTTGTTTTTGTATTGCTTTGAAAGAGATTTCATGTTCGCCAGATACTGGGGCAATGTCATCGAAGTCTTGAATACCACCTCTCAGTATTTGGATGATATAGAGAACACATTGGAGAGAGATCCTTTCTATTATTCAGTGGTAAATAATATCTATCCTAAAGATAATGTAGCTTCTTTTCTATATGTACATATCTCGATTAGAAATGGAGTAATGATCAGCAAAATTTATGACAAGAGAGATGATTTCAGTTTTGTCATTGCTAATTATCTTCCTTTAGAATGGAATGTGACCCGAACAACTTTATTCTTCTTAAATTATTCATTATTTCAGAGCTTGTAGTCCAGTTGAGGCCTTTATTATTTGTACATTTGGATAACTAAAACGCTACTGATTGTACTCTCGTAAAGTCTGATCTACTTTTAAAAACATAAAAGCAATTTAAGGACTATCACAACCAAACGTCTATGGTGACGTGGTTTTCAAACTTCGTAATATCCTCTTTCATACAATCTTTGTTTAACCAATTATCAAAAGAGTTTATGGCCCTATCATGTTACAACGCACTGCATGTTTAGTGGTTGGCCCATTTCCTGTTCTCCAATACTCTTCCCTCTTTAATTATGCGATGATCAGACAGAGTGTGGACCCTAAAATATGTTTAGCCAAAAAACAAAACAGGTGTGTTTCCTATTGCATGCTCTAAAAAAATAGGGTAGGTCGGTAGGCATTTTTTTTTTTGGAGCAAGATATTGTTAGATATTTACTTGTATTTGTCTCATAAACCCCATACAAGTTGATGATATAACTGAAAGTTTATCTGTGATGTCAGTTTACCTCGTCGATATATTGTGATAAATCATTGTTCAGAACTTTTTTTCTTAAAAATAGGGTCGGTGGGGCCACCGGAAACACAGGTATCTTTTTTTTACCTTACCTAAATCCTGAAAGAAATGTAGGCGTTTGGTGTTTGTATTTTAGCCTTGTCTTGTTGTGCTCTTAATGGTTTATTCTCGTGTTGCTCTGGTTTCTGCCAAGTCATTAAATACTAGTAGTTGGTTTGTGGCTAGTTGACTGTGGTCATGGATTGCTACATTTTCAGCATGGCTTTTTCGGGATGGTTAAAAATTATGTACTATTTATTTTATGAATATTGAGTCTGCTCAATCGGGGCTAGAGGGCGGGAGCGGTAGCTAGCATATTTATCTACCGTTCATGAACAGTCTCAATCAAACCGAGACTGCAATATTTCGTATGTGTCGTGTTCGGCCGTTTCCAAAGGTCCACTCTCATACTCTTTTTATGCCTATTGTCTAGGCTTTTGTTTTTATCCATATAGTATGATCATCTTTGTGTTATACATATATGGCCTATTAATGCCGCTAGTTTGTTAGAGGATGTAGCCTGGCGGGAATTTGTTTTAATTGCCTCGTTTAATTTGGATGACAATTGGGTAAGAGTGGGGTTTGGTGCAGTCTAGAATCTGGTCTAAACCCCTAGCGGTCTTTTTTTACCACTAGCCGTTCCAAGGCGGTAGCCCTACTGTCAACATGTTTATGTTTGTGGTGTCGTATAATTTAACGCACTCGTGATTTAATTACTACGCATCCAAACTCATAACTGTATTTTATTCACCGATAAAACACAGGTACGTATTTATTATTTCGATTCTAACACAACAATAACCCCATTGTTTACGCTATTGTTGGGGCACTATATATTATCTGTTCCATTGGGCGCCCCGTATGCAACGTTATGCGTTTCAATACACTAGTACTCACGTGAAAACAATTAAGTCATTGCTTACGTCATATAGCTTGCGTTGTATGACGTCAAACGTTCTCAGCTTGTTCAAGATGCTTATGTTATATGTACTGATGCATATGATGGGTGTATATCGGGGGGGGGGGGGGGGGGAGTGGGGAGGTGGAGTGGGGAGGTGCACGAGTCGGGAGCATGGTTGTAATTAACATTTCATTAAAATTACTGTTCTGTTTTCTTCGTGGCGTATATTTACCAAGTGACGTCTTTTAACGCGGCGCTTCCAACGTATAAAATAAACGCGGGGAATTAATGGAACAGCTGTATTTTATCGTAGAATAACATACAGCTGTCTGTCTTCTTTGTGTATATGAAAGTCTGCGGAGGTCGTGTTAGAATTTCTATTTTTACTTATATATGCGATTATTGATTGTTTTGTATATATTTGTTTGTTTTTTGGTTTATTGTGTTCTGTCAATGTTACATTTCCTGTTGGACTGTAATGCCTATGTATGTTTAAATGTTGCAACATTTTCCTATACCTTATATTATAATACAACCGCACTATATAGCCTAGTTTAAAATATCTTGTTGTATTAACGATATATCACTGTAAGTTTTGCAACGTTAGGAGAGTAAGCAAAGCATTGCAAAATATTTCGGTTGTGTGCACTATTGTTTGTATTTTAGGGGTATGAGAATAGAAATAGAACATCGTTTACGGTGAATTATCGTGTAATGTATCACGGTTTGTCGTTTAATTGTAAACAATAATTTCATTTGCCCAAACCGTGATATAGTACACAATAAACCGCGATATATTACACGATAATTCCCCGTAACCGATGTTCTATTTCTTAAATAACCATGGATATTAAATCTGTAAAGTATATGGTAAAGTATACCATATATATATATCTGTAAAGTATATGGTAAAGTATACCATATATATATCTGTAAAGTATATGATTAAGTATATCATATATATATATCTGTAAAGTATATGGTAAAGTATACCATATATATATCTGTAAAGTATATGGTAAAGTATACCATATATATATCTGTAAAGTATATGGAAAAGTATACCATATATATATCTGTGAAGTATATGGTTCTCTTGGTCAGATTATTCTTCAGTATGGTATAAATACGATCTTACCAAACAATGCTCCTGAAGGTGTATTACACAAGATTATCTAACGTTAATTCCATACTGAAAAGTGCCTGTTTTTATTTCTGCATTAGCCTACAAGTTCACCAATTTCGCTCAATGTCGAACTTGTCAATATCAAATTTTGAATAAAACTTTTAATCGAGTAAGAAGAAATCATGTTTACATAATCAAGGGTCATAACTCCGAAACATATCGGTTGAGTTAACTAACAACATGATGAAAACTGTTGTCCAGCTTCAGTAAAAGTCAGGTAGAGTTGACTATTAGTAATGAAAGTGCTCGCTTTTAACTGTTCAGGGGCAATAACTCTGTAGCACCTTCGTTAAATTTGCTTATTAAAAGAGTAAGAAATGAAAAGTTTGGAAATATTGCAGTCACGGTTTGTGACAAATCATCCAGTGCGTGCGGGTTCGAATCCTGAGAGCTCGACTTATAAGTGAGGAAGTGTCGATTCTTACGGATGACAGGAGGTGTACAGTACTGGTTCTACCCAGGAAAAGTGGGTGGTCTGCCTCCACCACAAAAAAATCGACCGTCATATATAACCTTACATGTGTTGAAAATGACTTAAAACACCCTACAAACAAACAAACAAACAAACAAACAAACGTAATGTGCTTGCTACCGTTCACGCCCTATAGGGGTTGAGCAGAACTCACTTGTCGCGTAGACTTTATTTCGATAGAACCAAGGGACATAACTATGTACCGTAAAGGTCGGTTATGCTATTCAAATTTATAAAACTACAGTTATCCTTAACATGATTGTTTTAATTCAGATATCAATTACTCTCATGATTTCTTGAAAGTATAAACTGAAATTTAAGAGCAATAAGCATATAAGACGTGTATCTAATTTTCTCCTCAATTTTCTTCTCACAGACAAACTCTTCCAATGTTTTATGAAAACAAACCTTAACACAGTTTTGGTGAATATGAGATACCTTTTACTAAAGTGCTGTATAATTATATTAGTGTTTTATATTGATTTGCAGTTAATTAAATTAGGTCGTGCGGGAAACAGGAAAAAATCAGATAACTATCTATTATTGAAAAATCGATAATTTGCCTCGTATCTTTCCATTGCATTATTGATTTATAACATTTTCCAACACAATTAAATAACATCACTATATTGAATAAGACACCGAATCACGACTTCCATCTCATCATCATAAATAAATCATTACAGTTAAAAATTCAATATACGTAACGACCCAGACAGCAAGCACAAACAGCCTGCAACTGTGTTCCTAATATTCATAAGCGGTCACGGTGATTTTTTATTTGCATATAATTTCAAGTGTAGACACTGTTAACATTCAAGTTGTACCACTCTTAATAGTAAAAATTCGACGGTGAAATATTGAAATAGCAAATAACTAATCACACATAGAATGTTTGCTGATGTTAATAGTTGTTTAAGTAAATACATTGGCATCTACCCTCATTAAGTTCAGTAAAACATAAATCAAGTCTAACATTTTGATTAAAATATATGTTAATTAAAATATTTACCTAAAACTTTTGTATTTGCTTTAATTATAAACGTTTAGTGCTTGTGAAGTTAATTTCGCTGCAAGCCTAAAACACCAAGTTGGAAGCCTATTGGATATAAGCCAAATAGTCCAACATTTGTAACTTGAATTAACGAAGCAGCGATAAGATTGTATGTCGCGGGTATTACTCAATATTAGTCAAATAGTTCAACATTTGTAACTTAGAATTAAGAAGTAGCAGTAAGATTTTCTGTCACGGGTATGAATGATTATTATATAACCTATAAATAGACGCGTTTTCATTGGCTAAAAAGTACTTTTTTAGAAAAAATATCTAGCGATATTGACCTGTTTTTTTTATATTGACCTGTTTTTTTGATATTGACCTGTTTTATATAATTGTTTTTTTGATATTGACCTGTTTTATATAATTGTAAATTGAGGGTTATATAATAAAACAGTTATGGACTTTTCAGCTGTTATACATGATGTTGATATGTACCAAAAAATCATTATTGACCTCGGCTATCGCCTCGGTCAATAATGATTTTTTTGGTGCATATCACATCATGTATTACAGCTGAAAAGTCCATAATTGTATAATATTAGCCAAATACTTCAACATGTGTAACTTTAATTAATAGCAGTAAGATTATCTATCACGTGCATTTCTAAATATTTGAAACTTGAATATTAGCCAAATACTTCACGATATGGAACATCAATTAACGAAGCAGCAGTGGGAGTAAAACTATTATGAAACTTAAAAATTGTCTTAAAATAAGTATAATCTAGATACTCCGACTTAGCAGTGGTAAGATTGATATTGCAGTCATATACCCCAAAACACTCCTTTGTCAGATAAATGGAACAGAATTCAAATAAAGAATTGAATTGAATTGAATTGGGGTTTTAAGGCGCACCAACACATTACAGGTTATATGGCGCCTAAGAACAGTCCATTATAAATATGTAGCGGGTTAAGGGTTAAGATAGTTGTCCAGTTACAAGGCTAACCGATACATTTTGCCCTGTTTTAGTTTGTGCTTTTTTCTTTTATATATACAAAAAAAAAAGATCTATATATTTTTTTTACATTTTTTTTTTCTTATTTTTTTTTTTTTTTCTTTTCTTTTTAGTAATCGATGACTGGTTTCCTGTTCTGTTAAGGTGTAAATTAAACAATAGTGTAGGTTCATTGCGAGTTTATTCATGTTTAAACGATTGAAGTTGACACTTCCGACGTATAATAGGCTGTGTTTTACCACATTTAGTGCGTGTTATATGACAATGGGTAACTGTTTCATACATGAGCTAACAACTTACAGAATTATTTAAATGGACGCAAGCCAAATTGTGAAGTATTTATCAAGCATAACAATGAGCATATAAAATAATAAAACAAGTATCATTTTGACTTGACACTTTCTTGCATATAATTAAATTGAAGGAAATAAACGATTCTATTTTGAATTGTTCTACCATCGGTTTAAATGTATTATTGGTGCAATGTATCTAAAAATTAGTATTGTTTGTGGCGCTTGTTTCAGCCAAAGGTTTTTCTGCAGTAAATTGAGCAATTTAAATAATACGTACATCAGTTATATATCATTAAAACTGGCATTTTTAGTGGTAAATAAAACTACTTTACTTTTGAAAATTGGTTGAGAAAAAAATATTTTACAACCAAAATGATTTTTGATGGAACTTTTCCTATGTAAATTCCTTGTTGGTGAAACAGCATAAAAATTAAGAAATTTCAATTAACTTCAGTAATCCTTCATATATTGCTATACAAGTTTCAGGGTGTCTTAATTTACTGATATCCAACAATTTAAAGCTATTTTTGGATAAAAAATCTAAAAGAAATGTTTTTTTCAAATTTTTCATTCAGCAGAATTTTGCCTTGAAATTGACCCATCAAAAACAGCTTTTGCACATGAAATGTTTATTTCTCAACCGATTTTGAAAGGTAAGGTATTTGTATTTACCACTAAAAATATCTGTTTCACTGATATACAACTTATTTAGGTAGCAGATGAATTTTGTCTGAAAAGTCAAAACAAACGTTGGCTGAAACCAGCGCCCCAAACATTAGTACAGAAACACTTTGCTGTAAACTAGTCAAATTAATACATATTTTAGAAATGCAGGTTATGTAGAAAACTAACGGGAGGCAGAGAGATTTTTAAAAAAAAATCAATATCGCCCTATGTCCTGTTACATATATTCTAGATCAATAGTCTGATAATAGTTAAGACTGAAATATTCCTTTACTGTCTCCCAAAATTATTTTTATAGCAAAGAATATGTCTATCCTGTTATAGTGAAAGTTAATTTCGATATAGTTCCTATAAGAACTTTTTTAATTTCAAAATAACTATTTTGCGTAAAGGGAATTAACTCTAGCCAAAAAAGATAAAAAAATTGTCAAACTGTGCACGTTTTATTTTTATTGAACACGTTACGTATAGCATAATAATTATATCCACTTACAAAATTGCTATGAAGGCGGTAAATTTACTTTAAAAGAAAACAAATCATGACAATTGATTCTTTTTCTTTCTAGTTTGTTTATTATTTCTCAAACATATTGCGATGTCATTAGTCTTAGAAAAACTACGAAATATTGTTTTTAAAAAATCAGCTTACTCTTCAAAATGTGTCTAGAAATAACAAAATAAGACACTTTTGTAGCCGGTGTGTTTGCTTTGATGTGAAAATTGTGTAAAACTCTAAAATAAACACTCACCTTCACAGATTACTCAAATGCCAAATTGTCGGAACCAATCAGATATATTCCGTAGTAGTTTCGTATAATATTTTTAGAAATATCTTAACTTTGTATGGTTTAGAAAATGTTGCCTTATATATATAAGGCTCGAACCCTGAACAAATGCCACGATCTGCAATCAGATTGGTTCCGATAATTTAGCATGTGAGCTATCTCTCAGGTGGTGCTCGCCTCGGTATGAGAAGGTCGAGGGTTCGATCGACAGCCAAACTTACTTTCTTATGATCATTATAATATGTTCTTATATATATATATACTTGTTTACACACCCGTTGACGGGCATTTGTTTATTTACATGTGTACATAGTTTATATTACTACCATAACATCCCTTATTTGTAAATAGTTTTATCTTTATACATTTTCAGTAATTTTCAATTACTTCTTCTTTTCTTTAACTTTCATCCGTTTTTGCGCACATGACCTATGTATGTGTCGACGTGCCGTAAAACCCTATTCATTCATTCATTCATTCATTCATTCATTCTCATGATCATCACGCATAATATAGGTTATTGAATTTGTATGGCTAAATATTACTTGGAACGAGTTGTTTTGGCAAAGGACGACGAGCTGGCGAGTACGTTCATCGTCCTGCGCCAAAACAACGAGTTCCAAGTACAAATTCAATAACCTTTTTATTGTATACTTTCATATTGTTTTCGATCAATGTTAATTGTATGACTATTACTTTTCATTGTATTTGTGTTATTTGTATAGCTTTTGATGGAATTCTTATCTTGTCATTCAGTTTCATTTTGTGTGGATGATTATTTTGCTCGAAAACGACGTCGACATCGGATGACGTCATTAAAAACATCAAGCGATTTTCTAAAGTTTGTTTACCATTCGATAACGTTAAAAACAGTGAGTGAGTGACCATTTCAATTATTTTATCAATTTCTGTCCTAAAAGTTTGGGGAAAAAAACACTTATATTTTTGTTGACACTATAGGAAGGATTCCTTATTTTATTTGAAAGTAGTTCCTTATTTCTATTTTGCGGCTCTTATCAAGCACGAGAAAAAGTTCCGGTGCAATATCGATGTGTGCAATATCGTAGAATATTGCACACTTAGCTCAATGCAAACTAAACGGGACAATATGAAAGTATACAATAATCATCGCTTACATACTATCAAAAGGTCTTAATATCCCATTCATTTACCTATACATCCACTAGTTTAAATACACAATGCCGTAAAGTACAGTGCTTTGGGGTGTATAGAATCCTTGGTAGTCATGGTAGTAAAGAATCATTTCCTGTTTAAATTCAATTTTCTCAGCTCATATATTTTAGATTATTTTAAAACTTTTCAGGCTTGAAGATATATCATACAAGCATACATTTATTCAACGGTGAAATTATTTGGGATATTTTTCCATGCAAAATGTATCACTACGTGCAACACTTCTCAGAAAAAATGATTCTATACTACCTGAATGAAGTGTGTTTTTGAAACGAAAAATTCATACCGTCACAATAAACTCAGAAATAAATCTTTGCTGTTTTAACAAATGTTAGGGACAAAAGTCAAAATGCAATCATCAATTAAGGTAACTTGTTGAAGTTTGGCACTTTTAAGGATAAAATGATATTATGTAAATATTGGTGCAAAAACGCCTATTAAAAAATCACAGTTTCAAGACAATAATTTTAGAGCAATTTTGCTATCATACAACTAAATGGGTAAATCTAAATCAGAAATTAAATGAACATTTTCCTTTAATTTTAAAATTAGACGTTTAACCCAAGTGATTCTATACCCCACAAAGCACTGTACTGCCAAACTAGAAACTAAAACTGTTTTATATTCATACAAACATGATCATCTCTTCGTTATACCTATATTGCCTATTAATGCTGCCAGTATTGTTAGAGGAAATAGCATTGCGGGATTTTTATTTTTACACACTCCCGTTGTTTGATGTAAGCAGATAAGAGTGATTTTCGATGCACCCCTAGAACCTGGTTTATACAACCCTATTCATTCATTCATTCATTCTCATGATCATCACGCATAATATAGGTTATTGAATTTGTATGGCTAAATATTACTTGGAACGAGTTGTTTTGGCAAAGGACGACTCGCAACAAAGGACGATGACCTTGCGAGTCGTCCTGCGCCAAAACAACGAGTTCCAAGTACAAATTCAATAACATTGTCATTGTATACTTTCATATTGTTTTCGATCAATGTTAATTGTATGACTATTACTTTTCATTGTATTTGTGTTATTTGTATAGCTTTTGATGGAATTCTTATCTTGTCATTCAGTTTCATTTTGTGTGGATGATTATTTTGCTCGAAAACGACGTCGACATCGGATGACGTCATTAAAAACATCAAGCGATTTTCTAAAGTTTGTTTACCATTCGATAACGTTAAAAACAGTGGGTGAGTGACTATTTCAATTATTTTATCAATTTCTGTCCTAAAAGTTTGAAAAAAAAACACTTATATTTTTGTTGACACTATAGGAAGGATTCCTTATTTTATTTGAAAGTAGTTCCTTATTTCTATTTCGCGGCTCTTAGCAAGCACGAGAAAAAGTTCCGGTGCAATATCAATGTGTGCAATATCGTAGAATATTGCACACTTAGCTCAATGCAAACTAATCGGGACAATATGAAAGTATACAATAATCATCGCTTACATACTATGAAAAGGTCTTAATATCCCATTTCATTTACCTATACATCCACTAGTTAAAATACACAATGCCGTGAAGTACGGTGCTTTGGGGTGTATAGAATCATTGGTAGTAAAGAATCATTTCCTGTTTAAATTCAATTTTCTCAGCTCATATATTTTAGATTATTTTAAAACTTTTCAGGCTTGAAGATATATCATATAAGCATACATTTATTCAACGGTGAAATTATTTGGGATATTTTTCCATGCAAAATATATCACTACGTGCAATACTTCTCAGAAAAAATGATTCTATACTACCTAAATGAAGTGTGTTTTTGAAACGAAAAATTCATACCGTCACAATAAACTCAGAAATAAATCTTTGCTGTTTTAACAAATTTTAGGGACAAAAGTCAAAATGCAATCATCAATTAAGGTAATTTGTTGAAGTTTGGCACTTTTAAGGCTAAAATGAAATTATGTAAATATTGGTGCAAAAACGCCTATTAAAATATCACAGTTTCAAGACAATAATTTTAGAGAAATTTTGCTATCATACAACTAAATGGGTAAATCTAAATCAGAAATTAAATGAACATTTTCCTTTAATTTTAAACTTAGACGTTTAACCCAAGTGATTCTATACCCCACAAAGCACTGTACTGCTAAACTAGAAACTAAAACTGTTTTATATTCATACAAACATGATCATCTCTTCGTTATACCTATATTGCCTATTAATGCTGCCAGGATTGTTAGAGGAAATAGCATTGCGGGATTTCAATTTTTACACTCTTCCGTTGTTTGATGTAAGCAGATAAGAGTGATAACTTTGCCTCTATTTTTCCTTGTAGGCTAATTGTTGTTTGTTTTTAGTGTTTTATTTTTACTGGTCCTTTGAGATCAACGAATCCAATATTGATGGCTTTGATGTAAAATACGGCTTAAGCAGGTGCTAGGGGCGTGAGTGGTGCTAATTATATTTATTGTTTTACATTATCTCGCATGAATAGACTCAATAAACCTGAATTTATTGTCTTGGTTGTGTTTTTTGCTTCCAAATGATTTACATGCTCACTAGCTTTCGTTTAGTGCAATATGGCGGCTGTAAAATGTATCCCCGTGCTGCGAATCAATAGTGTTATTTTATTGGTCCTTTGGTGGTTGTGTGTATCTACCTTATCATTATTTATTGTAACCGTGTTTTGATAGACTTTGTTCTGTGTATGCTACATTCCCTTTTCGACGTTTTTATCTGATTCACCTAAATCAACTATGTTACAGGACATACACGTTCTCCCTTGACATTTAAACTGAGTTATTTTCCTTTCACACTGCATAAACTTCACTACTTCAAAGTGAATGGAAAATGTTTATAAATACTATAGTCGGGTCGTATGATTGTATAATATGAAATTATTTTAAACCAATTGATTTTCCCGGTTTTTTTAAGAAACTTGCACGCAATTGTGGCTCATGTGAAATGTATATATGTCGCCACTTTCTCCTAAACATGAGCCCATTGTATTACATGAGAATAAGTTGGCCATTGTTCTGAATCCGAATTTGTTTCGTTCGATGTTGATGGTGGTCCCTGAGCGCGTCATATGACCGTTTCGCGTAAGTGCGCATTAAAACAAAAACCATTCAGCACAAGGCAAATACAAGTATATAATCTGTTTCATCTGTTGCAAACTGGTGTACATAGTTGTTGGTATTCATACATCCGTAAAATCACCACTCTGTCCAGCAGCATACATATGTACACGCACGAACACACATACACACATGCAGGACTCATGTCACTATTACCTTCCTTGAATACTCGTGCCCTACAGATGAGGGAAGTAGATACGAAAAAAATCGGTTTTTCTACATTTTACAGGATTTTACAAGGGTCCAAAATTTACAGTATTTTAGGAAGAGATCACAGAAAAAAAATCTTGGTGATATAACATTTCTAGCTAATTCTGCCTCATTTTACACATCATGGGTCTAATCACCATGGTGTTGTATTTATGTCTGAAAAATTTGATAGGTGTCAAGAAAACATGAAATTTAAAAATGTTCAACCTGGGAAATATGTGTTAATTGTGTTTATATCTATGCCACGAACAAAAAAAATACAATGGGACCCTATGGAAAATTAATCGTGGTGTGAGACGTGTGTCAGTCCACTTCCGTCGCGGAACATTTGAAAGGAATAATTTATGAACTTGCGCACAATGTTATTCTGTTGCATTGACGATACGATGTCAAAATAATCAAAATCAATGAGTTTTAAGTTAATTATAGATGTGGCCCATTTCACATTTAGAATCGGAGAAATCCAATAATCGATAATTGGAAAATAGGTTACCAAACAATCATAGAAGGAGAAGAAGAAGATAAGAAAAAAAAGAAGAAGATGATGATGATGATGATGATGATGATGATGATGATGATGATGATGATGATGATGATGATGATATGAGTGGGAGGAGGAGGAGGAGGAGGAGGAGGAGGAGGAGTAAAAGGTCTAGTAGAGACGAGGCCAACCCCAGCTAAACCGTTCAATCATTTCAAGATTTTACAATAATCCATCATGACTCATGAGAAATATTAATGTAACCGCGTACCTATTTCTTCACCGCCTATTATATCTGGAGACTCGTCCATGTGTTTGCAACGCAAAATGAGTAATAATAATAATGACACTGTTTACCGTTTCGTCAAATACATTATTTATATTCAAACTACTATATGTTATAACTACCGTACTTGTTTGTAAAACATCAAAACGTTACATCTATTAAATAAAAAAAATATACAAAAAAATGACTTGTTTTTGAAATTCAGGTTTTAATTATTCAAAGCGTTGCGTGACGATTTCTTTACACTTGACAACTCTTATATTTACATAAACAGTGTGAAAGGTGAGACGACATTGTTTATGATTGAACTGCGAGTTGAAAGTCACTTCTGTGTTGTGAATGTTTATTTTTTTCATGTCACATCATTAAGAGATAACAATGCTAAGATTTTCAATCGGCGACGGTATGTGATCGGTTTTACGGTCTGAAATTTCGTTTTAAAAGGTAATTTCAGACCGTAAAACCAACCACATACCGTCCCAGATTGATTTATTTGTTTGTTTATCTCGATTCTAATGCGTTTCCATTCAAAAGCTACAAATATGAAATAAAAATCCAGGAGCGTAGCTGATCTGAAATGCATATATAGGCCTGACAAACATGGGGTCCGGCATGCACGCCGGCTTTTTTTTTAACTTAGCTATGCAATGGGGCGTGTGGTATTTGAAGATTATTTTTTTGGAAAAATCTGTGAATTTAACATTTGACAAAGCTGAATTACCTACACTGTGTAAGATAAAATAAAAGAAATGTTGACCCTTAACCCCCCTTATTTCCTAGCGAACCTGTATTTCAGATGAGACTTAAATTGAGGTCCCCAGTCAAATAAACCATAGACCGCAGACACACATTGCTCTACTGTGTTCCCTAGAGGGCGACACAAATATAAAATTAAGGAATCACGTACGCTAATACGCCGTTTTGCAAGGAGAAAGTCATACCTTAAAATAGTAAATAGTTAATAATAAAAAACGGTATTGCGGTTTAACGGCTCATCAAAACATTAAAAGACGACCTAGAGCGGTGGACAATACAAGGAACATCAGGAATCTGGTTTATTTGCAAATAAAATGCTTTTGAAAGATCCTCACATAGCATAGTTCCGCTTTTATCGAAATTGTATTTTAAATCTTCTTTTGAAATTGTAAAGAGTTTGTTTTTAAAAAAACAAATATACCTATTTTTACAGTTTCTAATCATGATATGCATTTTATTTTATTTTTAAAATATTTTGAAAACATTTTATATATAAATCTGATGCAGATTACGTCTATATATGTACGGTGTGTTTAAGAGTGGCCCACCCGACCCTCACAGACCTATTACGATGTGAATAAATGGATTACCATTAATTGGTGATGGAAATGTTAAAGTTTAAAAAAAACAGGAATGAATCCTTACTCCTCTATACGACACTGAATCCTTACTCCTACTATACAATAATGAATCCTTACTCCTACTATACAACAATGAATCCTTACTCCTACTATACGACAATGAATCCTTACTCCTACTAAACAATAATGAATCCTTACTCCTACTATAAAATAATGAATCCTTTTCTACTATACGACAATGAATCCTTACTCCTACTATACGACAATGAATCCTTACTCCTACTATACAATAATGAATCCTTACTCCTACTATACGATAATGAATCCTTTTCTACTATACGACAATGAATCCTTACTCCTACTATACGACAATGAATCCTTACTCCTACTTTACAATAATGAATCCTTACTCCTACTATACAATAATGAATCCTTACTCCTACTATACAATAATGAATCCTTACTCCTACTATACGACAATGAATCCTTACTCCTACTATACCTCCTACTATACAATAATGAATCCTTAATCCTACTATACGACAATGAATCCTTACTCCTACTATACGACAATGAATCCTTACTCCTACTATACGACAATGAATCCTTACTCCTACTATACGACAATGAATCCTTACTCCTACTATACCTCCTACTATACAATAATGAATCCTTACTCCTACTATACGACAATGAATCCTTACTCCTACTGTACAATAATGAATCCTTACTCCTACTATACAATAATGAATCCTTACTCCTACTATACAATAATGAATCCTTACTCCTACTATATAATAATGAATCCTTACTCCTACTATACGACAATGAATCCTTACTCCTACTATACGACAATGAATCCTTACTCCTACTATACGACAATGAATCCTTACTCCTACTATACCTCCTACTATACAATAATGAATCCTTACTCCTACTGTACAATAATGAATCCTTACTCCTACTATACAATAATGAATCCTTACTCCTACTATACAACAATGAATCCTTACTCCTACTATACGACAATGAATCCTTACTCCTACTATACAATAATGAATCCTTACTCCTACTATACAATAATGAATCCTTACTCGTACTATACGACAATGAATCCTTACTCCTACTATACGACAATGAATCCTTACTCCTACTATACAATAATGAATCCTTACTCCTACTATACAATAATGAATCCTTACTCCTACTATACAACAATGAATCCTTACTCCTACTATACGACAATGAATCCTTACTCCTACTATACAATAATGAATCCTTACTCCTACTATACAATAATGAATCCTTACTCCTACTATACGACAATGAATCCTTACTCCTACTATACGACAATGAATCCTTACTCCTACTATACGACAATGAATCCTTACTCCTACTATACCTCCTACTATACAATAATGAATCCTTACTCCTACTATACGACAATGAATCCTTACTCCTACTGTTCAATAATGAATCCTTACTCCTACTATACAATAATGAATCCTTACTCCTACTATACGACAATGAATCCTTACTCCTACTATACAATAATGAATCCTTACTCCTACTATACGACAATGAATACTTACTCCTACTATACAATAATGAATCCTTACTCCTACTATACAATAATGAATCCTTACTCTAACTATACGACAATGAATCCTTACTCCTACTATACGACAATGAATCCTTACTCCTACTATACAATAATGAATCCTTACTCCTACTATACAATAATGAATCCTTAATCCTACTATACGACAATGAATCCTTACTCCTACTATACGACAATGAATCCTTACTCCTACTATACAATAATGAATCCTTACTCCTACTATACAATAATGAATCCTTACTCCTACTATACGACAATGAATCCTTACTCCTACTATACGACAATGAATCCTTACTCCTACTATACGACAATGAATCCTTACTCCTACTATACGACAATGAATCCTTACTCCTACTATACCTCCTACTATACAATAATGAATCCTTACTCCTACTATACGACAATGAATCCTTACTCCTACTGTACAATAATGAATCCTTACTCCTACTGTACAATAATGAATCCTTACTCCTACTATACAATAATGAATCCTTACTCCTACTATACAATAATGAATCCTTACTCCTACTATACGATAATGAATCCTTACTCCTATTATACAATAATGAATCCTTACTCCTACTATACGACAATGAATCCTTACTCCTACTATACAATAATGAATCCTTACTCCTACTATACGATAATGAATCCTTACTCCTACTATACGATAATGAATCCTTACTCCTACTATACGACAATGAATCCTTACTCCTACTTTACGACAATGAATCCTTACTCCTACTATACGACAATGAATCCTTACTGAATCCTTACTCCTACTATACAATAATGAATCCTTACTCCTACTATACCATAATGAATCATTACTCCTACTATACGACAATGAATCCTTACTCCTACTATACAATAATGAATCCTTACTCCTACTATACAATAATGAATCCTTACTCCTAATGAATCCTTACTCCTACTATACGACAATGAATCCTTACTCCTACTATACGACAATGAATCCTTACTCCTAATGAATTCTTACTCCTACTATACGACAATGAATCCTTACTCCTACTATACGACAATGAATCCTTACTCCTACTATACAATAATGAATCCTTACTCCTACTATACAATAATGAATCCTTACTCCTACTATACGACAATGAATCCTTACTCCTACTATACAATAATGAATCCTTACTCCTACTATACGACAATGAATCCTTACTCCTACTATACAATAATTATATTCCTATTATTCTTAAACACGCTCGGAATATAGGCACCGATTAAATGGAATGGCAATCTTTATTTTTAAAAACTCACGGCATCCCGCTCGTTTTTCTACATAACTTGCATTTGTTCAATCATTAATATTAATTACAAGAATAGTATTAAGCAATTTGTTTTTGCTTATTATTACATTTTGATATTACTGCAGCAATAATATAGTGAATACTTAAAATTTGATTTATTTAAATGTAACCAGGGTAAAAGTAAAAATGATACTGGATATATAAATCGAGACACCTATTTCAAACACGTGACTCGTGGCAATTTTTAGTTTTATTCAACCATTAAAAAACATTAAAATGTTCTCCTCGATTTAAATTATAAATCCTGCGTCATGTTGACCTTAAAATTGCCGGAAAAAATTGAGATTTTAATTTTCTTCGTCATTTTAACAAAATTTTAAATATATTATTGGTGCAATATTATAAAAACTTAGTTAGTAATATGTAAAAACAAATTGCTTTGAACTATTCTAACAATTAATATTAATGATTGAACAAATGCAAGTTAAGAGAAAAACTAACGGGACGCCGTGAGTTTTTAAAAAATCAAGATTGCCATATTTCTCTTTAACGGGGTTTATCAGAGTTAGGTTTCCATCCGACGACAAGGATAAATAATGTATTGGCGTGCCTATGTACCCACCGAAGTAGCGACGGTGACACTCGAACCTTTATCTTCTAATTCGAAGACGAAGCAGAACGTAATATCTATTTAGCCGAGCCGACTCCAGATATGCTGGAATGCGACACGTAATATGAGAGTTAAAATAGGGATAAATGTATGAAAATTCAGACCTAAGAAAGTCAAACACATGCACAGAGTTTAAAAATAAAACGCGATAAATAACAAATTAAAAAATAGGCGTGTCGCAATGCAAACACCGTATAAATTCTAATAACCGCGTGGACGTTAACGTGAGAACAAAACAAATGGGAAAACGTGCAATCTGTAAATAGAGGATCTCACATGAATACTCATTCATTATTGAATTTATTAAACGAGTTGGCAAAATGATATAATGCGAGGCTCTTGCCGAGCAAAATGATATAATGCGAGGCTCTTGCCGAGCAAAATGATATAATGCGAGGCTCTTGCCGGGCATTATATCATTTTTGCTAACGAGTTTAATAAATTCAATAATGAATTAGAACGAATTTTAGATTCTTTTTATTACATAACTCACATATCGACTTGTATTGCATTTTGCCTGACGCTTTAACACGCAAAACCGACATAAACTGTGGGAATTGGATCATAGTTATTTTCGAATTTTTTGACAGCGCATACTAGGCTTATTTGCATAGTTATATAACTAGTGGTATATGGAAAATATAGAATGGTGTTATTCCACTCCCATACCGTAAGTTATGTGATAAACATGAAAATACAGTTACATTAGTTCACGAAATTGAGAACTTATATTATAATTGTAATACTGCAGCGGTTGAGACGAATGCACTTCAAATGTATGACCATGCACAATTATTAGCATGAAATACACAACTAGCAACGTCACGAAACATACAAATTCAACCAAGGACACCACCAGACTTGTGCACGTAACCATCGAACAACTATCATCCAGAACGATAATCTCATTGATCTCGTGCGTGCAAGGTTCGCCATTCATACTGATCTCGTGCGTGCATGGTACGCCCATTCATACCTCGTGGATCCACTCGCACGTGATCCGCGTACGAATCACCGATTTATAGTTATTGTTGCCGGCAATTAGGTCAGATATTAAAACAAATATAGCCCAAAACAATACCTGCATTCTTTGTCATCTATATTTTGTGCTGATACTCGTATACGTATATTAATAATTAATCTTCTGGAGAAGTAAAAAAAAGAAGATCGTTTCTGTTCTTATCAACCTAATCAGTAGTTTCCTCTTTTATATAACTAACGAACACCATCCTTAGTCTAGTGGCGTAGTTGCCTACAGGCACTTGAGGCACGTGCCTACACATTGTCCCCAGAAATAAAACAAAAATGCCAAAATGCAATAAAAGCTGAGGGAGGTAGTGGGTGGAGTAGTATGGTCAGTTCAAATCAATTTTTACTCGTGGTCTTTTCAGAAAATAAAAGTCGAACTGAACTTTTCGCTCGCGGTCTTTAGAAACCAAACACACCATGATTGTGCAAAATTTCGAAAGATTTTCAGAAAGCATTCATATTAATATATGTTATTTTGTTCTGTTCCGATGTTTTTGTTGCAAAATCGCAGATTAAAAAAGCTTGAAATCACGGGTTAAGAACATAATTGTTTGCTGGTTAAAATACCGTCAAAATGCAGGATTTGGCTTTCTTCTACAAAAAAAATCGCGGTGGGCCATGCCCCCGGACCCCCTATACCTTGTGCCTTCACACTGATTTAGGCACAGCTACGCCCCTGATTACTTACCCATACCAACCTTTCTCATACTATATTACCGATCATGTTACTACGTAACCTGATTTGAAAAAAGGTTTATGTTCTTTGATATATTCTAATGGTATTTAGGGAATATAATAATCATTGTTTTGAATTGATAGAAAGATTTTAATGCTAGGATACTGGCACATTTCGTAGCCAATTAATCGACTGTGTCTCATTCCTATAGCCATATCCCTCATTTGTTCTTCTTTTAATGGTTTACACATATTTTATTGCCAAATACACAACTGGGTCGGGCCACAAGTTCTTACAACAGTAGTTACTGCCCTTTCCTGTATAATACCTGTCTACAATGCAAAGATAATTGCTCAACGTTAAAGAGTCCTCAAAATTGAAAAAATACAGTGATTTTAAATGAAAGCTTATTATAGTAGAATGTCAATGTTGTCGTCCGTTTTCTCAACAACCGTTGATAAATGTGAGTTTTACAGGTATGAAGTTTACCTGTACACCAAAATAACCACTAGAGGGTTGCAGTTTGGCTGTAAACATAAGTTTGGCTGTAAACGATAAGCTTGCCAAATTATGCAACCCTTCAAAAATGGGTTTGTGTCCTGAAATGTTACTGGAATGCCAAGTAGCTATTTAGTTAATTTAACTGACACAAAAAAAACATTAAAAATTGAAAAGAATGTCCAGTTGGCCCCCCTGCCCCTCCCCCTCCCACCACATATATCTGAACCCTTTCTCCGCTACTGATTAATATACAACGAAACTGAGATACCTAGTGTCTATAGAGTAATTGTTAACGGCGAATAATTATTTTACATAAATTTAAAAACAAAAATGTTGACTATGTTGGATTCTGTTATGGTAGAATTTTAGGTTTGCGGTTTTTGTTCTTTTTTAAAAAGAAAACTATATATACTTTTTCCAGGTTGAAGATCGCAGCTCTCCACTTCCATGAGAATGTTTGCAGAGAAGATACAAAAACCAAAGCTGGCGTGCTGCGACATACAACTGTGTTTCCAAAACACAAAAAAGGAGAAGCCACAGTAAGGGTGATGAAAGAGAGACAGACTTTCAAGTACGTCCAGACCTTACTTGGGGAGGTGTGTCACGTTGCGGAGACGCCGCTGAAAACGGCAAAGAAAGAGGCAACCCCGAAGGTCGCAGCACCACCTCCATTGTGCAGCAAATTTGTGAGGTCATAAATTCAGACGGCGCTCAGGGCACTCACCAGCCGTTTTAGAAAGACCGCAAAAGTAAACTTAGAGTGAAATCCGTGATTTCAGTGTTTGAAATGTGTATGGTGTGGAAACTTTACACTTGGAATGTTAGAAATGAATGAAGAAAAATTGAACCTTTGTTTAGTCTAAAGTAATGTAAAAGCGATGTTATGCGATAGTCTGTGTAAGTGATATCTGAAATTTGCCTAGTGATTTTATGAGACATTCTGAAATTTGCCAAGTGATGTTAATATGTGATAGTCTGAAATTGTCCAAGTGATGCTATGTACTTTAGTGAACATTTGCAAAGTAATATGTGATATACTGAACATTTTTCAAGTGATGTTATGTGATATACTGAACATGTTCCAAATGATGTTATGCGAAAGCCTGATAATTGCCAAGTAATGTTATGTGATAGTCTGAGACTTTCCAAGTGAAGTTTATAAGTGATAGTTGTACTTTCCAAGTGATGTTTATAAGTGATAATAGGACATTTGCCAAGTGATGTTATGTGATATTTACCAAGTGATGTCATGTGATAAATCTGAAATTTTCCAAGTGATTTTATGTGATATACTCAACATTTGCCAAGTGATGCTATGTGATATTTACCAAGTGATGTCATGTGATAAATCTGAAATTTTCCAAGTGATTTTATGTGATATACTCAACATTTGCCAAGTGATGTTCTGTGATATTTTTCAAGTGATGTCATGTGATGTCTGAAATTTTCCAAGTGATGTTATGTGATATGTTATGTGATATTCTGAACATTTCCCAAAGTGATGTTATGTGATAGTCTGAAGTTTTCTAAATACTTTAGTGATGTTATGTGATATAATAATACTGAATATTTTCCAAGTGATGTTTACATGATAGTCTGAAAACTATGGTAAAGAAATATAAAAAGATCGGACAGGGAAAGTAGCATTCAATGAGGACAGTCAACCACAAAACACAGAAACAAACACGCAAACAGACACACAAGAAGGCAAACGTAATATTAAATGCAAATGACATCACAAACACAAAAGGGTTGACAATAGGGCTACCTCCTTGGAACGGTCAGTGGCAAAGTAGGCCCCTGGAAACTACACTTTCACTATATTTGTTTGAAATTAGTGAAAAACTTCTCGTGGCCAGATTGTTGATATCAATAAAAGCTCGGACGAGTTTGAAAACCATACCAGCCAGACTGGATTAGTAATACTAGAGTTACGGCCCTTGATTATTGAAAAATACTACATTCAGCTATTGTAAGCGCTGCGCTCGGGCATTCATTTTCCATCCGTTCTTTACCAAGCTCTGTCAGAAAGCTGGGACAAGTTTAAACAAGATCAGATTAGCAACATCAGAGTTATAACCCTTGATTTAGTGAAATTGAAATATCGGTATTTTTGCTTTGTATCCATTTATATATAAAGGCCATATAAGCTTATTAGAGCATTCTTTGCCTATTGGGCCTATTGATTCAACTGATCATTTTGATGTATAAAATGATACGACAAACGTGTAAATATGCAGTTATTTTGCAGTGTGGGGGTTCCTGTGTATTGTTAGTCTGAAATTTGCAATTAAACTTTACACATGTAACATTTTAAATGTTAATATACAGTTCTCCTGCTGTCCATTTGACCTGGTCACTAGTATATAAAATGTATACATATGTAATTCTTCTTTTTCTTAATGAGGGTGCCAGCACACAGTGCGGTGAAACTTTAATCTCTGAATTTTATGATTTTTTCCAATTTATAAATGATAAAATATGACCGCCAAACATCACTTTATATTAGTAAAGGGACACACGGAAATCTTGAGTTCTAATTTATAAATCACAACAAACCATGCCAAATGACTACAATTTCTTTTGTTTTTCATAACCATAACTCGTGTTGAAGCTGAATTTCTAATTATTATTTTTATAAAGCTAGCATAGTTTTGAGAAATGTTGGGGAAAGCACACCATTACATGATGTTTTTTCCCCTCAAGATCAAGTATATTCAGATAAGCGGTTGTAATATGTAGTATATAGTCTTTGAAAATTTTGAATAATATAGATTTTGGAAAAAGTCAATTACAGAAATCCATAGTTTTGAAATTATATCAAATGCTCTTATAAAACCTTTATCGCGCAAGCACAGTATGGAAAGAACTGTTTGCAAAATAATTTTGGGTGAACATAAATCAAGACTACCATGTATCCCTTTAAAGGGAGGATGCCAGACTGAGAGTATTGTGCGTTGATGTATTTTGTAACAATTTAGAATAATATGTGATTATTTTTAATTATTGTTGCCATGTATACATCGTCTCTTTATTAGGTCAAGTGACATTCTTATTACTTAAAGAATCTAAATAGGCTTTTATGAATCTATTATTTTGTTCTTTCCTCTGTTATGTGTCAATATGGGACATTCCCCTTTAGTAATAGGCACAACCTGTAATTAATCCTAAATAAAAATACATGGCCCAATATAATTCGTAAAATAATTTTCAAGATGGCTACCAGCCTCCATCTTTGTTGAAAGACTTACAGGTAAACTGTGTGCCCCATACTTCAAAACTTCTGATGGAATCTAATGAAACATGCCGGAAAGTTAAATCCTAATAACATTTCAATTTCCAAGATTGCCCATGCATCAGTCGCTAGAAAAAATGGGTGTACTCCTATTATAGAGGATATCATGTGTTTACTATTCAGCATTCACTCTCTCAATGTATTATTTGTCATTGTAATTTATTTCACTCAGCCATACACATTTGCAATTTCAAGATGTTAACTGGGAAGGGTTTTAAATAATGTTGGTAGGACTTGTTACCCGACCCATTTGTCATTATAATATTTCTATTGTATATATGTGGATATTATTCTGTCTGTAAAATATTGGCAATAAAATATGTTTAAAGACATTTTATATAGTTTTTTCTGCATAACAGATTTTCTTTAAACTTTTTGTACAGTACGACTGTTATATATATAGACAGAAAAGGCAAAAATAATGGTAGGTCACCATAACTGTTAAAATTTTAAAAAATAATTTGTAATGCCACTGTCCAAAAAGTTGAACAAGTCCATGAAATAGCTAAATAAGACATTTTTGAACTCTAATCATTTATTTATTTGTCACAATTCTGCTGAAATTGTATTAAAGTAAAGAACATTTAATTACAATAACATTTTTTGTTATGTTCCTAATAACGGAACTTCCTAGGCACTTATTTGAACATATATTTAGACAATATATTTAATTAAATATATAGGTCACCATCCATATTGAGATTTAATATTGTTTTTTGGAACCGTACCATTAAGCTTAATTTTTTTAATTTTGTTGGAATTTTTACAAAATGCTATATTTTTTCTATTTTATATATCTTAAATAGGCCTTTATTTATATAAAGACAATAAAAAAATATAAAAAAAATAAAAATTAAATAAAATAAAAATTCAAAAAATAAATAAAAAAAGACGAAAAAATACAACTAGACATCAAAAGCAACATTCCTGTAGATTTGTAGGAAAATCCATCCAATATTTATAGAAGAGAAGACTCCCAAAAATGCTGCGCATGGAAAACTACAGCAAATGCCTTTAAATCAAAATCAGAGGATATCAAATATTATTTTATTTTAACTGTAAAGGATATACATGGTATATGCTCTCTTCTTAAGAAGCATTTGTGTACTAAGGGTATATGTGAACCAAAACGTGTGACAAGTGAAGCAAAACATATATCGACATCACACCTTTACAAGCTGATTTAATGTGACAATCAATCATCTTGGATTGTAAGGACGCCCGTTTAAATTTTCATTATTTATGTAGTACGGGTCAAGCAAAATTATTTTGACATTCACATAAAGTGTTATCCATCCATGACATCAAAACAAGTAAGGAAAGATATATATGGTTTTTATTTACTCATGTTTTTCTGTTATGAATATATTCAGAAGGTACATTTTGTTTATTGACATTAGGAACGAATGAAATAAACAATGCAATCAATCTTCGACTTGTAAACACTTGCATTCGTTCACTAACTACAGACAGAAAAACATATAAACAACGAACATAATCAACTAAACATAAACATAACATAAACAAAAAACATACATACAGTCAGTCATAAGGCATTCATGTTTATCCGGCAAAATGAAAACCTGCGTAGTTATTTGACGGATACTCAGTTCTTATTCTCCAACAGCACACGCTGGCAACTCAAACCCAAATCTCTTTCCCGAGATAACCCCAGCACCATCTAACTAGCTGCCGGTAGGCCGTCTATCTGTATCGCCTGGAAAAGAAAAAGATATATGTGAAATTTACGATGTGGACTTAAATATAAACTCAGACATTTATTCCGAGTGTGTGTGTGTTTGTGTGTGTGTGCGTGTGTGTATTAGTGTGTGTGCAGTTTCAACTGGGTTACGCCAAAGATGCAGTACTGTTCGGCCTGGTGTTATAATAGTGTGACTAGGTGTCTACTGGTATTCCAGGTTGGCAACACTATATAAAGTTGAGCATTGCGCTCACCGCTAAAAGTAGACACCGAAAGATGTTAACGCGACATTAAACCCCTTGCATACATCTTTCAGCCTTGCAGGACTCGTAATTAATAATGCAATGAACCACATACATGTATTAAACATGTGTCTGCATTAACGAATCCAATTAGTTATTCAAAAATAATATAAAGGACAAAATACTCTTATGTGTTGAAAAGAATTGATAAATATACATAGACTTGTATTAAAGCTTACTGGTTTGCATCATAAACTGGCCTTTCACCATGATCCTGTTTGTAGGCTAGTTAGGCAATGTCCAATGTGTACTCGTCCAAACACCCAGATAGAAACCCCGGATGTTCTGTTATACATGTCAGGCGACTGCCGGTTTTCACCTCATACTCTTTCATACGAGCCTCTATCCTCTCAGTTTCCCGACAGCAACATCACTCGCGATTAGTGGTCATCACTTGACAATTACCACAGGTACACCTTGGAAAAAAAGTATTTCTTAAAACATTAGAAGTTATAGAAATGTTTGAGCTAATACTTTCTGAAATTTCAGACTTTTATGAAAAAGCAAAATGTGCTAGTGATTATATCTTTTAAGATGTAGATTGACATAAAATGATATAATCGGTATTGGGCGTCAAAGAATGCAGGCACCCTGTATGTCAGCAAAGATCATAGAAAATAGGTCTAGTCTTATATCGGCGACTTGGCTGTTTATTGGTTCACATTCTCATTAGTACAGTCAAACAATTATAAACATAAATGAGTTTTAGAAAGCAGATGTCCGAATATGAGGAGCATTTCGTTGAACTTACTCGTGTTTCCGTCACAACAGCGTTCGGCATTATCAGTCCGAAATTAAATAAGATCCATTCAAAATATTTCTAATACGATTACACATACCACTCAAACTGATCTCGTCGGTTTTCCTCAGGTGCAAGTTGTTGTGCTACGCCGGCCTGTTCTCACCGGCAACTTTGGCATCTGCTACCGGCTCAAACTGGTATGGTAGGACACCAGATTCTTCACGCTCATCTTCAGTAGATGTGCCTAGGAACACTTCATCGCCCGACGAATCGCTTTCTTCGTCAAACGACGACGATTCACAAAATAACACACAACTTCCAACTTCGCTCGCTTTGTTAACTTCACCTGAGTTCGACATTTTGATTTCTAATGAACCATGTGTAATGCATGACGTCATAAGGGGTTTTCCATTCGGCTGTTTCCGTTAAATCGAAGTTACGTTTCGTTGACAGGATGGATTTGTGATTTGCCGATGAACGAATACGTTTACGATGTTGACCGAAGTGTTTTGAGCAACTGCTAATCATTATGTTTGAAATACAAAGGGAAATACAAATCGGTATTTGGAGGACCCTTTAATTTATATTTCTTTTTTTTTTTTTTTTAAAATACAATTTTATGTAAACGACGAACCATAGATTTCTTTTAATCGTTGTGATCCCCCATTATTCAATAGTTTTACCTTCGATCTGCCTTTCATCTAATTGAAATGAATTGATAATTCTGTTTTATGTAAGTTGTAAAGAGCATACAAACAACGTTATAATCTTTCGTCGTCCCTTGACTGGGAAATACTACTAGTAGACAGGCAGGCCGGCAGGCAGGCAGACATACAGGCAGGCAAACAGACAGACATATACAAGGCTAGTAATTATTGGGACAAGCTCCAAACGGCGCTATATGCGGAAGTGTCCCAACGTAACTTCCGAGAAGGTGACAACGGTGAAAAGGTGTAAACAAAGGTGAGTGTGACTATTGAATTTATACCAACTATGCTGATGGATCACGCTGTAGGAACGATTTATGCATCTATTTCAAAAAGAGCTTGCCACAACGAACATGAGCTGGTGCCAACGCTATAGAGCCAGTGAATGAATCATACCATACGTGCATATACTGTTTTATTATATACTTCCCAGTGAAATAGTGGATTGTATGGTTAGAATAAACCTTATATTCTCATTGTTTATATTTTCACAGTGAGAATATAAAAACTTATATTCTCACTGCCAGAAAAAATGGAACTACTTTTTTCTACATTTGCTTATAACAGTCATAATTTGTGTCAAAGTTTAGAACTATATTCTATGCGCACTAAATATTTGTAAATCGCCTCACGCGCTGGCGTTACTATATTTATCCGCGAATACGTTAAAGGGGAATTGTCAGAACGAAACGTATTTTCTGTTTGAAACAGTTTGGTAGTGTTGCATGATAAAAAGTATATAATAAATATGAATATTTGTTGGTTTGTCGTGAATATAGGATTAATTTTCATCTCGAAGTGAGAAAATATAAGTTTTCTCACTTCTCGATGAAAATAAATCCTATATTCACTCCAAACCAACAAATATCTTCTAAATATTGACAGTCGCATCCATTATATATTACTAAAAATATAATTGCCACATAATAGGCGAGGGAATAGAATTTGATAGTTGTTTGACGGGAATCATTGATGTTTGACAGGAATCAATAGCGGTAAAAAATAAATGAAGTACCGCTTCGGGGGATTGAATTCCATTACATTCGCGGGTAATACTAGCCATACGCTTACCCACGGGAAACCTTATGTTACGAAATACATATTATGACCCAACTCAGTTTGTAAATAATATTTTTAATTTTTTTCAAATTCACGATTTAAATAATACATACTTATTTTGGGTGTATGCTCATGTTTGCATGTATATATTTTCACCGAATAAAAAATCAAAATCAGACATGTATTTGCTTCTGCTCAGTATATCTGATTTACATACGGACATTGTCCCTTTAAAGTACAAACTACTTGTGCAGTGGCGTCGGAACGTATCAATTCTTGGGAAAGCGGGTGACAATTTTTAAAAAAAAAAAAAATCGACATGCACACATAAATATATATAAAAAAGTGACAAAAACAACAACAAAAAAACGTTCTCCTTCTGAATGTAATGAATGTATAAGACGTGCCGGTGGGGTCTAAGGTCTAACCATAAACCTGACATTGTTAACAAACACATACAACATCATAGAGTCAAATGTACTTTGGAACTCTTAACGATTTTTTCTCGAAGAATTGGGTGGGTGGTGTGGCAAAAGATACACTGGTCCCAACTTTCAAATCCTATTCCGTCGCCTATTGTGTGGCAATTATATTTTTAGTAATATATAATAGATGTAACTATCAATATAACAGTAGATGCACGTACATTGTATACTGGATTCATTCATTGGCACAAGCTCTATAGCGTTGACACCAGCTCATGTTCGTTGTGAAATTGGTGGTGCATAAATCGTCACTACAGCGTGATCCGCCATCATATTTTGTATAAATTCATTAAATGTACGAAACATTGCATGAGATTAACAATAGTTTTGGTTTACTGTATTAATTCGTCAAAAATCTTATATATTTTGACGATGGACGAGTAAACACACAGCATTCTTAGACAGGAGAAAATTCGCTGGCTTTAAATAAAGCATTGATCTGGAGTAACTCCAGTTTGTGAGCAAAGTATTAACATTACTACGTGGAATAGCAATCCCCGATATTTCAAACAAAGCCTTCTTTTTTTTTATAGAAAAAATGATAAATCGAAACACCTTTGTTTACTTTTTTCCACCGTTGTCAACTTCTCAGAAGTTACGTTGGGACACTTCTGTGTATAGCTCCGTTTGGAGCTTGTCCCAATGACTGCCAGCCGTGAGATAGATAGATGCCAATTATAGTATGCACACACGTCAAAATAAGCGTTACGTTTTTCTTCTTCATACATATTTAAATCTAAAGAAATCAATCTTAAAAAAATACACATAGTATAGGATAGAGGATATGAAGAGAAATCTTCACCCTTAAGTAACCGAAAGGGATGGAGCGTAGCGACCGACCGCGGTTTCTTAGTGGTGAATATTTCTTTTCATAGACTATCCGGCTTAGTGTTTACGATAGGTTTTATCGATAGTCTCTATATAGGTCACACTCTAAACCATGAAGAGCGCTGGTAGTAAAATCTTCATGAATAAATTAATTCTGAGCCATCTGATTGGTTTAAAAAGTAGGGTAAACACTAATTATGATATGTAAATGATAAAAATAACACGTTTATTTCGTTAAGCTTGGAATATTTAGACATTGCCAAAAGGCTACTTAATAACAATAGCAAAATGGCATTGAACTCTGAGTTATTACGTCACATAGATTTAATTGACAGCAGCGGATCTAGTTTGTTATGACTGTTTCTTGTCTATACTTTTATAATTGTGTGTTGTCCATTTATCACATCAATCAGCAAATTATGCACAAATTTAGATCTTGTATGTATTGTTGTCAACATCTGCTTTTTAATTCTTGTTAGGAGTTCTCGGTTTGTAAGTAAATATAGCGCAATGTGATGAAATGTTAGGATGTATTTAATTTTTGTGCTTGTTTTAATTTACCATCGGATATTTGTAATAGCTAGATGTTAATCAGTCCACTTGATTTGAGATGATAAATGATGTTTTAAGAGTTTTAGATTTTTTAATGTGCCCTTTTGCTATATATTTAAACGCAATAAACTTTAAGACGTTTGATTAGTATCAGCGAATACTTAATCACCTGTGGTCGTGATTAACAATGACATTACATTTTTTAGAACGTATATAAAATGAGTAAAGTATTCCGATACTTAGTGATAAACTCATATTACATTATGGTGTATATTTTACTTAATGGTTGCGTTGTTATTCCGATGGACTACTATGCACGTTCCTATGTCTATTTAAATATATTTTAGAAACATATGTCATTTTAACTCATGATCTGTGAATATATTTTAATCATCGTCTCTTATAATTCTATGAAGAATGATGTTTGCATCTTATAAATGTGTGTATGTTAATATGTATCGATGTAATTGCATGCAAACAATAAGATGAAAATAAACTTATTATTATCAACATATACATTATGGGGATAGTTATCGGTTATTCTGTGTGTTTGTCAATATACATCAGCACATTTTAGGCTAGGTAAGACGATTTTTTGTGGTGGATGCAGACCACCCACTTATTCCTGGGTACAACCAGTTCTGTATATCTCCCGCCGTTCGTAAGTGTCGATTCTTACGGACGGCAGGAGTACCGTATACCTCCCTCCATCCGTAAGTGTCGATTCTTACGGATGGCATGAGTACCGTATACCTCCCTCCATCCGCCCGCCATCCGTAAGAGTCGATTCTTACGGGTGGCAGGAGTGTTTTCAATAATTTGTTGAATAATTTAAAGCAAACTAATTTTCATATAGTCCGTATACCTCCCTCCATCCGTAAGAGTCTATTCTTACAGATGGCAGGAGTACCGTATACCTCCCTCCATCTGTAAGAATCGTAAGAGTCGATTATTACGGATGGCAGGAGTACCGTATACCTCCCTCCATCCGTAAGAATCGTAAGAGTCGATTCTTACGGATAGCAGGAGTACCGTATACCTCCCTCCATCCCATCCGTATAAGTCGATTCTTACGGATGGCAGGAATACCGTATACCTCCCTCCATCCGTAAGAATCGATTCTTATGGATGGCAGGAGTACCGAATACCTCCCTCCATCCGTAAGAGTCGATTCTTACGGATGGCAGGAGTACCGTATACCTCCCTCTACCCGTAAGTGTCGATTCTTACGGATGGCAGGAGTACCGTATACTTCCCTCCATCCGTAAGAGTCGATTCTTACGGATGGCGGGAAGTATACAGTACTGGTGAACTCAGGAATAAGTACTGTATACCTCTCGCCATCCGTAAGTGTCGATACATATATATGTTTAACAAATACACAAAACAATCTTACCTCAAGTATAATACCAAGGAAGGCGACAACGATAACAGGGTAGCTAAATTGTACACGACTCCTCATCTCCAAATCGTGATGCTATTAAATAACATAATAATACTTGAAATGTGTCATCAACACTGCCTTAAGAAAAGTAAATTATTGCGTCCGGTGAACACTGTACACACACTTGTGATATAACAACCTTTAGCAACATACATTTTAACAATTATAAACGAAATCCTCATCTTAAACTTCACAAGCTACACATTTCATCGTACAACAAATGCTCGCAGTGTTCATACAGCGTTTACTTTAAGAAATTCGATATCAGTTTTTACAACTTAAGCTGAAGTTTACATATCACGATATACGCAACAACGCGGATTTTCATATTTAAAAAAGAAAATAATAATAATTGTTCAAAATATAAATATACATTTATATACCTAACAAATTGAACAGTTAGTTCAATAATTAAATTAGCGTTTAATAAAACCATTGTTTTAAAAAATATTTGCTAAAAAATCGAAGTGAAACGCGCACGCTGTTTGATTATCTAAAATATTTAAACCTGCTACTGCAGTCTGTTAAACTCTCTACTACAAGCGTTAAAAGAGTACTGAACTAGATTTATTAAATTCGATACACGGTTCATTGCCTTATATTTCACAGTTTGCATGTAAAGAGACACGTGACAATCGTGAAATATTGATCAACCATTAAACGTAAAGTTCTAAGGTGTACAGTCCCTTCGTCAAGGTACCAACATCTTTAAAAGTAAAACAAGTAGCACATCGATTTACTTATACGTTATCGTTTTTTCTTTAACCTCCCTACCCCGCACCCCCCCCCCCCCATTCCCCCACCCCACTGCATATAATTAAATAAAAAGGAATACAAAAATGTTGAGGTCCATGTTTTCTTCGTTTTTCTACCAAAATCTTGATTTTTTAAAAACTCACGGCGTCCCGTTAGTTTTTCTCTTAACTTGCATTTTTTCAATCATTAATATTAATTATTAGAATAGTTTAAGGCAAATTATGTTTACATATTACTAACTTTTTATAATATTGCACCAATAATAAATTTAAAAACTCGGAAAAATAGTGAAGAAAATTGAATATCTCAATTGTTCATTTAATTATATGCAAGCAGTTTTAAAGTAAAAAATGACGCAGGATAAGTAAATCGAATATCTGAATAAAACTCAAGATTGCCATGTGTCCCTTTAAATGTACTTTACTGGGGTAATAAATCAACAACTGTATTATTCAAAGAAAACTGCAGCTTTCAAATATTCAGGTTAGTCTTAATAATGGTTTATAAAAACTATTTATATCAGCTTTTATGTAGAAAAAAACTAACGGGACGCACCGACTTTTGAATTAATCAAAAAAGGCACATGTCCCTATAAATAGTTACTGCCGACATATAACGTTGGGTCTAGAACGATCACCATAGTGCTTTGACAGTTTATGTCTCACTACACAGCTAGCTTCATTGCGTCATTAAAGGTAGTGGTGTGTTTATTGTTCGATAATTGCTTACTGAGATGTTACAGAGAGGTGCAAATGAGTGAGCACAGTCCGAAATTGGATGTGCAGAGAGAGTACGATATAGTCACCGATGTCATAAGTTGTGAACACAGTCTGAAATTGGATGTGCAGCGGGAAGACGATACTGTCATCAATGTGACACGTTGTGAACACAGTCTGAAATTGGATGTGCAGCGGGAAGACGATACTGTCATCAATGTGACACGTTGTGAACACAGTCTGAAATTGGATGTGCAGCGGGAAGACGATACGGTCACCAATGTGACAAGTTGTGAACGCAGTCTGAAATTGGATGTGCAACGAGAGGACGATACTGTCATCAATGTGACACGTTGTGAACACAATCTGAAATTGGATGTGCAGCGGGAAGACGATACGGTCACCAATGTGACAGGTTGTGAACGCAGTCTGAAATTGGATGTGCAACGAGAGGACGATACTGTCATCAATGTGACAAGTTGTGAACACAATCTGAAATTGGATGTGCAGCGGGAAGACGATACGATACGGTCACCAATGTGACAAGTTGTGAACGCAGTCTGAAATTGGATGTGCAACGAGAGGACGATACTGTCATCAATGTGACAAGTTGTGAACACAGTCTGAAATTGGATGTGCAGCGGGAAGACGATACGGTCACCAATGTGACAAGTTGTGAACGCAGTCTGAAATTGGATGTGCAACGAGAGGACGATATTGTCATCAATGTAACAAGTTGTGAAAACAATCTGAAATTGGATGTGCAGCGGGAAGACGATACGGTCACCAATTTGACAAGTTGTGAACGCAGTCTGAAATTGGATGTGCAGCGAGAAGACGATATAGTTACCAATGTGACAAGTTGTGAACACAGTTTGAAATCGGCTGTGCAACGAGAGGACGATACAGTCATCAATGTGAAAAGCTGTCAACACAGTTTAAAATTGAATGTGCAGCGAGAGGACGATACAGTCACCAATGTGACAAGTTGTGAAAACAGTCTGAAATTAGATAGGCAGCGAGAAGACGATACAGCCACTAGTGTGACAAATTGTGAACACAGTCTGAAACTGGATGTGCAGCGACAAGACGATACAGTCATAAATGTGACAAGTTGTAATCATAGTCTGAAATTGGATATGCAGTGACAAGACGACACAGTCACCAACTCGACAAGTTTTGAACACAGGCTTAAATTATATGTGCAGCGAAAAGACGATACAGTCATCAATGTGACAAGTTGTGAACACAGTCTTAAATTGGATGCGCTGCGGGAGGACGACACAGTCACCAACGTGACAAGTTTTGAAAACAGGCTTAAATTAGATGTGCATCAAGAAGACGATACAGTCACCAATGTGACAAGTTGTGAACAGTCTTAAATTGTATACGCAGCGAGAAGACGATACAGTCATCAATGTGACAAGTTGTGAACACAGTCTAAAATTGGATGTGCAGCGAGAAGACGATACAGTCATCAATGTGACAAGTTTTGAACACAGTCTGAAATTGGATGTGCAACAAGAGGACGATTCAGTCATCAATGTGACAAGTTGTGAACACAGTATGAAATTGAAATTGCAACGAGAGAACGATACAGTCACCAAGATCACAGTCTGAAATTGGATGTGCAGCGAGAGGGCGATACAGTCTTCAATGTGTCAAGTTGTGAACACAGTCTTAAATTGAATTCACAGCGAGAAGACAATACAGTCACCAATGTGACAAGTTGTGAACACAGTCTTAAATTGGATATGCAGCGAAAAGACGATACAGTCACCAATGTGACAAGTTGTGAATAGTCTGACATTGGGTGTGCAGCCAGAAGACGATACAGTCACCAATGTGACAAGTTGTGAATAGTCTGAAATTGCATGTGCAGCGAGAAGACGATAGTCACCAATGCGACAAGTTGTGAATAGTCTGACATTGGATGTGCAGCCAGAAGACGATACAGTCACCAATGTGACAAGTCATGAACAGTCTGAAATTGCATGTGCAGCGAGAAGACGATACTGTCACTAATGTGACAAGTTGTGAACACAGTATTAAATGGGATGCGCAACGAGAAGACGATACAGTCACCAATGTGACGACAAGTTTTGAACACAGTCTGAAATTGGATACAGGGCGATACAGTCATCAGTGTGACAACTTGTGAACAGTCTGAAATCGGATGTGCAACAAGAGGACGACACAGTCACCAATATGACAGGATGTGAACACAGTCTTAACGTGGATGTGCAGTGAGAAGACGATATAATCACCAATATGACAAGTTGTGAAGACGGTCTGAAACTGGATGTGCAGCGACAGGGCGATACAGTAATCAATGTGACCAGTTGTGAACACAGTCTGAAATCGGATATGCAGCGAGAGGACGATACCTTCATCAATGTGGCAAGTTGTGAACGCAGTTTGAAATTGGATGTGCAATGACAGGACGATACAGTAATCAATATGACAAGTTGTGAACGCAGTCTGCAATTGGATGTGTAGCGACATGACGATGCAGTCATCAATGTGACAAGTTGTGAACGCAGTCTGAAATTGAATGTGCAGCGAGAGGACGATACAGTCATCAATGTGACAAGATGTGAGCGCAGTCTGTAATTGGATGTGCAGCGAGAAGACGATACAGTCTTCAATGTGACAAGTTGTAAACGGAGTCTGAAATTAAATGTGCAGCGAGAAGACGATACAGTCACCAATGTGACAAGTTTTGAACACAGTCTGAAATTGGATGTGCAACAAGAGGACGATTCAGTCATCAATGTGACAAGTTGTGAACACAGTATGAAATTGAAATTGCAACGAGAGAACGATACAGTCACCAAGATCACAGTCTGAAATTGGATGTGCAGCGAGAGGGCGATACAGTCTTCAATGTGTCAAGTTGTGAACACAGTCTTAAATTGAATTCACCGCGAGAAGACAATACAGTCACCAATGTGACAAGTTGTGAACACAGTCTTAAATTGGATATGCAGCGAAAAGACGATACAGTCACCAATGTGACAAGTTGTGAATAGTCTGACATTGGGTGTGCAGCCAGAAGACGATACAGTCACCAATGTGACAAGTTGTGAATAGTCTGAAATTGCATGTGCAGCGAGAAGACGATAGTCACCAATGCGACAAGTTGTGAATAGTCTGACATTGGATGTGCAGCCAGAAGACGATACAGTCACCAATGTGACAAGTCATGAACAGTCTGAAATTGCATGTGCAGCGAGAAGACGATACTGTCGCTAATGTGACAAGTTGTGAACACAGTATTAAATGGGATGCGCAGCGAGAAGACGATACAGTCACCAATGTGACGACAAGTTTTGAACACAGTCTGAAATTGGATACAGGGCGATACAGTCATCAGTGTGACAACTTGTGAACAGTCTGAAATCGGATGTGCAACAAGAGGACGACACAGTCACCAATATGACAGGATGTGAACACAGTCTTAACGTGGATGTGCAGTGAGAAGACGATATAATCACCAATATGACAAGTTGTGAAGACGGTCTGAAACTGGATGTGCAGCGACAGGGCGATACAGTAATCAATGTGACCAGTTGTGAACACAGTCTGAAATCGGATATGCAGCGAGAGGACGATACCTTCATCAATGTGGCAAGTTGTGAACGCAGTTTGAAATTGGATGTGCAATGACAGGACGATACAGTAATCAATATGACAAGTTGTGAACGCAGTCTGCAATTGGATGTGTAGCGACATGACGATGCAGTCATCAATGTGACAAGTTGTGAACGCAGTCTGAAATTGAATGTGCAGCGAGAGGACGATACAGTCATCAATGTGACAAGATGTGAGCGCAGTCTGTAATTGGATGTGCAGCGAGAAGACGATACAGTCTTCAATGTGACAAGTTGTAAACGGAGTCTGAAATTAAATGTGCAGCGAGAAGACGATACAGTCACCAATGTGACAAGTTGTAAACGGAGTCTGAAATTAAATGTGCTGCGAGAAGACGATACAATCATCAATGTGACAAGTTGTAAACGCAGTCTGAAATTAAATGTGCAGCGAGAAGACGATACAGTCTTCAATGTGCCAAGTTGTAAACGCAGTCTGAAATTGATTGTGCAGCGAGAAGAGGATACAGTCACAAATGTGACACGTTGTGAACACAGTCTGAAACTGGATGTGCTGCGAGATGAGGATACAGTCATCAATGTGACAAGTTGTGAACACAGTCTGAAAGTGGATGTGCAGAGAGTTGTCGAAACAGTCACCAATATGTGACAGGTTTTCACGGATGTTGAAGACCAAGAACTCATAGAAATTTAGATGTGGAGTTGCACCAATAAGAGTAGAAACTGGAAGATATTGACGTCTAACATGCAGTGCAGGAAAGAAATTGTCCTTTCTGTAGACATGATATTGAGTCTATTGTTGCATTAAATTACCCTATGTATAACGACATTAAGACAAACATGATAACAAAAGCAAGCGATATTGATATTAACCTTTTGATGTTACATACTTTAAGTATGAAAGATTACACAAGAATTAACAATCGGCCGAAAAAATGAATAAACGGATTACAATTTGAAGTTATATACATCTATCATTTATAGAGGACTTATTTTAAAGCCACTTATTTAAGCAGTCTTCCGGTCCCGTTCTACCTCTTATATCTAACTGGTTTAAGCTTAAGGTTCAATTGTACAGTAAGCCCGCTACATATATATAATGGACTGTTCTTTCTTTGAAGTAAGACCATTCCAAGTGTTTTAGGGAAAATGACTGATGAGCAGCCGGACATTAATCGCAGGCTGATCTGGGTTTGCAGTGGAAGCACAGACTATTATAGTCGTGCTTAGCGGGTTAAGGTTAATAGTGTATGCCATACTAAAAGTGACTATTACATTATTCATAAAGGAAATATTAAAAGGAATGATAACAGAGACTGCGATAAGAATAGACACATAAATTGCAAATTCTTAATAAAAAAACAACATCCAAAATATGTTATACCCTTAACTTTTAAAATACCATTACAGAATAATTTAATGTTCATTTAGAACCTGGTTTAACCCCACCACATTCCCACCCCACCCCCACCTAGCAGCCTTTTTTGTCACTGAACTTTCCATGGCAGTAACCCTATGGTCAACCTTTTTATGTTTGTGATGTCATACCTTGCCTTTTATTCATCGTTGTGGTTGTTGCTTCTGGTTGACTGTGGTCCTTGAATTCTGCATTTCTTGTCCGACTTTTATATTTACTTTGAATGCGTGTCTTTGGATGGCTGTGTTCTGTGAAGACTTTACTTCCTGTTAGACTTTTGACTCTGCTTTTACCTATTAAAAACGTATTTGAATCATTTAAACCTGCCTAAGACAATTTATCATAGTGTGTTCGTTTTAATCGATCAAGTACGTCATGAGTTATCACAATTTAGAAATATAGCGTGTGAATGAAGCGGCTCATGGATGTATGATACGGGCATTAAACAGGTTGTCTTTGGATGTATATGCTTACGCAAGTCATGCTTCATTATTTAAACATGAAAACCACGATTCGTTACACTTTGTCTGCAGAATTGATCTGTACCACAGCTGTATTGAGTTCATATTGAAAGCAATTTAAAAACAAAAACAGAGGAAAGTAAAACATACATGGAACCCATAGTTACGGAATCGCACATAGATACTAGTTTTGTTGTTGTTGTTTTTCAGTAACAAATTCATACGTCTCCCCACAGACCTAATAAGAAGATAGGAAACTGTAATATTTATCTCAATTTCACGTAACACAGTTCGAACATTTCAGGAAATATTGCCTGACTTTAAACAGGGACTATCAATAAAAGATCACGAAGCTTGTTCTCGTATCACTATAATCCTCAAAAATGATGTCGTGGCTAATACGCCGCCATTTACTATGTACTATTTACCTGTACTCGTTATCGAAGTTTATCGGGAGGTCTTATCAGTTGGGTAAGGGAGAAGCAAAAACACGCAGATTATGTATCATGTATTTGAATGACCCTGCTTTAAACAAGCATATACAGAAGAGTTGGGAGTATATACTTCATTCATGATCCATTCATGTAAAGAGCTAACATAAATATTTTCTTTTTTGCAATGATGATATATTCCTTATTTAATAATTTTAATAGAAACAAATAGTTCGAAGGATATTTTTGCTATGTCAATCCCTTGATTTGTAAAGAAAAGCAAAACAAATGATGTTTTTCTTTTAAACTTTATACAGGTGAATTCAAGATGAATTCGTATAACATTATGAATCTTTTGAAGGTATTCTCATCAAAATTAATGCATATTTGAAAGAGAGGTTAGAAGGATGAATTTAATGTGTCACATTTTGGCTACCTTACTGGTTCAGATAAGAAGTTTCCTATCTCTTCGTTATAAGGTATGTGGTCTCGCCATCAATTAATGCAGCTGTGTGTTAAGCGGCGTTGCGTGGGCATCAGTGAGTAAAAGGCAATAAACAAAACATATCCCCTGCAAAGCTAGGGTAAGAGCGAGGTTTGGTGCCCCTAGAACCTGGTTTAAACCCCCAGTGGTATTTTTGCCACTGATCGTTCCAAGGCGTGTCAAACCGTTTGTGTTTGTGACGTCACATGCCTTACTTCTTATTGACTTTGTGATTGCTGTTTGTGTTAATGCTTGTTTCTGGTGGACTGTGTTCTGTGAAAGCTACATTTCCTGTTGTAATGCGTGTTTCTGATTGACTGTGTTCTGTGAAAGCACATTTCCTGTTGTAATGCGTGTTTCCGATTGACTGTGTTCTGTGAAAGCTACATTTTCTGTTCCACATTTATTTCTACTTTCACTCGCATTACATGCCATGTTTTTAAGGGCATTAACGAATCGTTTTGACGTCTTTAATTTCAAAAGAGAAAATGCTAATGCTCCATACAAACGTTTAAATGATAATGTTATTCTCATTTAATAGATTTTTTCGTCTGGTATTTTTTCGTTTGGTTTTAGATCTCTTTGAAGATGTAAACATAATTATGTTTATGAAATAAATAATTGCACAACAGAATATGATATTGCGGGCAATGTTCTGTACACACAAAATGAATACATTTATCAACATCACATTTTGCCAGTAAACAACCGCATTAATAACCGAAACTAGAACGAATTCGACGGCGCGCCATCGCATATACCCACGTCTTCTTGACACAGGCCACCTCCACCCACCACCACACACACACACACACACACACACAGAGGAGAACAACATATTATTATACACTGTAATCTCATCATCAAAATGTTCGTTTGAGACATAATTTAAAAAAATATTGACCCCCTGATACCATTCCCCACCACCCACCTCCTCCAACCCCAACCCCCTTAGTTTTAAATAATAAATCATTTGACATGCTGTGTATCTCTTTCATAGATGACTATTATACCAACTAATGTGCAAACGTATGGAAAAATAACACTCTAATTGAATTATTAGTGTATTTGGTGCTCCTTCCCCCAGGCCCCCACCGATGAAGTAGGAGGAAACAAATGTATTCAGTGCAATCCCATCATCATAATGTTTAATTTGAGACAAAAAAAAATTAAAAAATCAGCGTCAGAATAAAATCGTTTGATATGTTGTTTATCTTTCATAGACAATTACATACACCACCAAGTTATGTGCAAAAACATGGAAAAATTACAATGTAACTGAATTGTTTGTGTGATTGACCTTTTGACCCCCTGAGGCCCCTGGGTGCAGCGCCATCATCATAATGTTTCATTTGAGACAATTACAAAAAAAGAAGAAGAAAAAAAGAACCCAAAGACCACCACCCCCATCCCCACTCCCACCCCACCCCACCCCCCAACACACACCACCCTGGCTCCTGGGCAGACGTCCGAGTTCTAAATAATAAAATCGTTTCATATGCTGTTTACCTTAGACGATTACATACACCAAGTTGTGTGCCCAAATATGGAAAAATGACAGTATAATTGATTTTTAAATGTATTTGAGCTTTTGACCCCAGTGAGGGCCCCTGGGTGTGGAGCCATCATCATAATGTTTCATTTGAGACATAATGACAAAAAAATAAACAAAATATATACTAACACCACCCCCCCCCCCCCTCCCCACCCCCTCCTCCACACCACACGCCCGCCCAACCCTCCCTGTGGCCTCCCGGGCAGAACGTCCGAGTTCGAAATAATAAAATTGTTTGAAGTGTTCTTTATCTTTCATAGACGATTACATACACCAAGTTATGTGCAAAAATATGGAAAAAATGACAGTGTAATTGAATTTTTAGTGTATTTCACCTTTTTACTCATGAAGTTACTACAACTGATGAGCTTAACACACTAAGGTTAATACTCAGTTCTCATTCTTACAAAGGATATCACTGTTCGGTACATATTGCATATATATATATATATATATATATGTTCATGAATAATAAAATAACATATCAGCTTGCGAAAACGCCCCGCTTTGTTCAGCAAGATAACAAGTAATGAAATAAGATTTATCGCATTAATTAGAATAAGTGATATATTTATGAAATTAAATAATAAAATGTGCAAGAGCTTGTCACCCGAAATTACGTGCGTAAAACCAAACGAAACCATGGGTATTATCATATCCGTCTAGCAACATTTGCAAATGTTGGCCTATATGAATAAAGTCCACTGGAATATTCCAAACTAAAAGTCGCTTTGTCATGAAATTTAGTCATTGCTCATACACGATCTGATACGTTGAACAGGTAGTAATTTTTTTAATTTGGGTGGTGTCATTCATTGCAATATTATTGGCTTTCACTTTCACAAAAAAGTTCTACTCTTCTTCAACACCTGTAACACTGTCATATTTTGGTAGCAGTGTAGTCTAATCGCTGCGCTCCAGTTTCACACTGTGTTCATCTCGCCGGCAACACCAATCATAGTCATGTATGTCAGCAATTAATGAAACTATATGGCGCAAGAATTAAGGGGGCTGGCTAACTGTGTAGTGAAACGTTCAAATGTATTTGGTAAACAGTCGTGGTACAGAACCGAAGCTCTATATCCAGTTAATAACTTTTTAACCAACTATGTATTTTTTAGTTCAATTTTTTTTTAAGGTATAAAAACTGTATATTTTTATTTTCAGTATTTTATGTTGCATCATTTGCATCAGAAGGAATCAATATAAATGTGGTAACGCAAAACATGAAGTCCAGAATGTTCAATAATATGTCTGTCTGTCTGTCTGCCTGTATGTCTGTCATCGTCTGTCTGTCTGCATGCAGGGGCTTAACGTTCCTTTAAATAATGTTTCGGTCATGTCGTGACGTTCTCTGTTGTAGCAGTGACCAAAATGTTCTTCAAAAGAACGTTATTTAACATGCATAGCAACTAGTTAATACTAATTCAGTCTCTAGTTGATGCTTTCTTTTTGTGCGTTCCCTATTTTGAGTTTTTTTTGTTGTTTTTTGTTGTTGTTTTGTTTTGTTGTTGTTTTGTTTCGTTTTGCTTTGTTTCATATTGACGAGACAATTGTTAGCTATTTCCTCTATTTGAGGAGTGTGTGTGCTCTCTATTTGAGGCAGTCTCTATTTGAGACATTTTCTCTTTGCGCTCTCTATTTGAGGCGTTTTATATTTTGGCGAGACAATTGCGTCAGCCAATTCTTCTATTTGAGGTTGTTTCTGTTTTTTATTTTACATATTTTTATTTTGGCCACGCAACGTATTTGTATCTTAACCACTTTAATTGTTAGTTTATTTTCTAAGCTTCCCCCATGTGTGGCGGTTTCACGCAGTGATTTGCTTTTCACAACAATGACTTATTGCGTAGTTAATAAGAATTTTGACATTTTCAATAGAAGAACTTTCAATTTTCAATTTCAATTTGACTTTCTGAACTGCTGCACCCAGGGTTCATAAAGTACATCTATATGTTTTAATTAACTACACATTTTTTCTTACTTCTATTTTGTTGAAGCCATGGCCAATACATTATATTCCAATAAATACAAAGAGTAAGCATTGCCTTGTATTGTTCTAAATCCATCTTTAATAATGACCATTCAGGCACCTTTTTTACGAAATAATCTTATCATGGACAAAATGAGACGATATTAAATATATATTGTCGCGAATTGTTCTACTGCGTATGTTGAAACTTGTGTTCAAAGGACACACGGAACTCTTACTTTTTTTAAAAAACTAGCGGTGTACTGTTAGTTATTTTCTACATAACTTGCATATTTGACAATCATTATTAATACGTATTTGAATAGTTCAAAGCAAATTACTTTTTGAATGTTTCTAACTGTAAATTATATTGCCCCGAAAATACATTTAAAAGAAAGAAACATGAAATCTGCAAATGTCCTTACTTATAATTCAAATATATGCACGCATGTTTAAAGGGAAAATAATACTTTATTAATCAATCGAGGTACTAACCTGATGCTTCATAAACACTTGAAGATTATCTTGTGTCACTTTTTAGGGAATATGCGTCCGTTTTTATCTTTAGAAAGAGCGAAGCTGAATCTTCTATTACAGTAAATGACTCTTTTGGAACGGGTAATAGTTTAAATGACTCTTTTAGAACGGGTAATAGTTTCAATGCTAACCGACCCTCTTTGTTTCACTATAGCATTTGTATAAACCTGAGAGGTTTTTTATCATATGTTGATGAAACGTGGACGAAACTTGGAAGCTATATCAATACATTATATAATTTTTTGTACTACCATCATATAGTTTGGATATTAATTCAATGTCTCTCACACGTTTGCTTATTTTTTCTTCTTTTATTTTCTTTTTTTTTTTTAGTTATTTATTTATTTCATTATTATTTTTTTTGTTGTTGTTGTTGTTGTTGTCGTCGTCGTTATTGTTGATGTTTTGTGTGTTTTTGCTTTTTTGTTGCTGTTGTTTTTTTGTCTTTTGTTGGTGTGTTTCTTTGTTGCTGTTTTTTTGTAATGAATTGTTTTATGATATCAAATATACTTAACGCCAATAAAAACGCAAGTTTGGTAGGAAGCACGGATTTCGCATAATTCCGATTTTACTTCTTTCAATACATGAATTTGATCGATCACCAGATTTATAGGGAAAGTGGATAATTTCTATAACATGTACATAACACTACAATCGATCTTGGAGACATTTTAATTAAAAAATAAACAGAAGATAAAATAAACACAAAATAAAAGAAAACTTTCACTTTTAATGGCGTTAAATGTATTAAATAATATAGATAGGATATTCAACATTTTGTTTAATATTTGATACAATATGCTATCTGGAAAAAAATATATAACAAAGAAAAACTGTTACATGCTTTGACGCACTATAATATATACAATATACTTAATTCAGATTCTAAATGTCATGAACCACAACAAGACATTAATCTGATAATTATTATATTCTGACGGTGTCACATGAAGAGCAAATATATACCACAAACTTCGTGACACGGATCATCGAAACTATGTTTACAGTTTTTAAATACACATTATATGTATTGAATTGCAGCTTTGAAATCGAAGGCTTTACAAACATGCACTTCAGGTGTTCGACTGTTTGAATAACCACCAATAGTTAATTTACAAAAAAAAAAAGCCTGGATTAATAGATGTATAACTTAGGAATCGTTCCATTAAATAGATTATTAAATATATACAAAGAAGATGTATTAAAGATATAATAAATCATTTAAAGCGTACCGATATTAAAAAAATAATTCATATATGGCTTCTGTTATGAAAGAAAACCACTATAATCACTTCCAATAAAATAATAAAAAAAATGAAATTACACCCGTCATGTGGCATAATGTATCTCATAAAAAGTACGGACCTATTATACCAATTTATTTTTTAAAACGAATCAAAGGCACAGCATGGACCCATCAAGAGATTTAATTGGATTTCATAAATATTCTCTTTTTTTTAAAAGCGATACAGACGAATCAAACCTTTAAAAAATATTTTAATGGAATCGTACGTAAATGCTTATAATAAGTAAAACCTAGTGAGCGCGTAACCTAGGCTGGCGCATATTCTGTAAAACAAAGTGAATTTCATTGTACACAATAGGTGATAATTATGCTCATTCCTTATCTTAGAATAGAAAATATTATTATTTATTAATTTCGACTCGGACCCTTGATATTGATACTTTATTAGAGAGTCTAGTAATGATCACCTATTTGTGGTTTTAGTGGAATTCAATAACGTCTTATTTTTTTTTATTATAAATATTTGTTTATGAATAGTTAGAGAGTGTTAGGGAGCGTGTGTAACAATACAAATGCACTTATAGTTGGTATATATCTTCTTCTTTTTATTATACGTGTGTGTGTGTGTGTGTATGTGTGTGTTTTATTGTATATGTGTTGTTGTTGTTCTTGTTGCTGTTGTTGTTGTTACTGTTGTGTTTTGTTGCTCTTTTTGAGTTGGGGTGTGTTTGTATATTAATATATCCATGGAAAATGCCATTTAAAATGTCTTTCAGGGTTCTTTATAATATAAGATTTAGAATCTTTTAGAATTGAGAAACCCTAAATCCTTCACTTATTAAAATGTCATGATATCTATAGGTCATGTTTTGTTATACAAATGCTAATCTTTTTTTATATTCACACGCACTAGGCCTACATTGAACTACTTTTTTTTTGTTGCTTTGTGTCAGTTTTCTTCTTCATTAAATACAAAGTTGACAAGTAAATGAAAGCATATAATGATGCCATTTATCTCAATAATAATGTTACACTAAAATGAAGGTGTGTGCAAGTGTATATACACACTCCGAACATGTTGGAAACAATATTACGTTAATGGTGCAGTATAGATAGACAAAAAAGACATTATAGAATAATGTCAGAGACAGTATACCTATTCAACGAAACGAAGAGTTTTTCACGACGGGAGATTGTTTCATTATTATTTCAAACTTTATTAAATTTAGAACTATTATTTAGCATTACTTATTGAGATTAAAATTAAAAGTACTTAATATTATCTGAAACATTAATTAAAATTGAGCTCCTCACTATCGCAAGTTAAAATAATATATTAATTTATGTATTATGTATTTCCCTCCACTTGCATAATACATTAAAAAGTACAGGGTCCGTATTCATAAAGCAACTTAAATAGAAAATATTACTTAATAAATACTGAAAAGGGGATCCCATGCAAGCAACAAACACAAACAAGAGATAAAGGTAGCAGAATCGGTTTTATTGCGTCTGTTCATGAGAGGTGATGTAAAGTGCAACACCTCTCACGTCTCCAATCACCGGCTTCTACTTTAATGCCACGAATATTTGGCTTGATGATCACAATTTAAGATGTTTACCTATGTTCAAATATCCTTATTAAACTCTCAGCGACACTATGGAGCATCTATTTTAAGATAATGTTTTAGCTGTGGATTTATTAATCCATTGCATTATCAAAAGTATAAAGATATCTTAAAACGATACAAAAAGATGTTTAAAATATTGATAAGTTTTGACAAGATATTGCTTAGAAGCTTTTTGAATACGGACCCAGGTGTTCATATAAACAAAAGTTGCAATCGCATCTACGTTAACTACTTAGTTTCTAGGACTACAGAAAGTTCTAAAGGGACTATAAACAAGTACCATAAATCCGACTTCTTTCTAAGTGTACACGTGCACGATACCCAATCTCACAGTCACTTGTAGATATCCTGCCAAAAACAGCCGAATTTTACAACATACGGCAATCGTTTCTAACGCTACTGACGACGAGGTATATATATATTTGAGAATCCAAATTCTATAAACACAATATAAACGGCTTTAAAGGGAGTACATCAGGCTTTTCAAAGGGGTCTAGGAGTCCGACCTAAAATTGACAAATAATGATATTTTTTATTTTAAAGCGCCTAAACATAATGAATGATCCTAAAAATGACCCCTTAGCTACAAGGAAATTCATTCTGTACAGCAATACGTGCTATCCTAGGTTACGCACCAGGGTTAATTTCAGCATTTTATGCCCGATTCCGTCCTAGCTATAAGGTGTATTCGAAGTTTAAACCTTAACAATATGGTTCCAACATCATATTTTGATGGATATAAGTGTTTTATCATGAATTGGAACATTTTTATAATTTAAGATATTTCTAGAAAAATCATGATGTACTCCCTTTAACCAGCCAGGCCAAACCCCGAAACGGGAGCGTAGTATTAAGAGTTACCAACTCAAAATTAATTTTACGCATATTCAGTCACGGGTGTTTTCAGGAAAAAATTCTATATCGGCACATACTCATTACAATATGACCTGAACACGTTGAAAGATTTTTGATAAACGATTTTGCAGTGTAATTTTGCCGTTATTTGGCGGGTTAGTTTCTTCAAGTAAGTTCGTTTTATATAGAAGATGATGGCTCATTGTTAACAACATCCATTTTAACTAATTATCATAATTATTGTATTTCGATAGGTTGAGGATAAACATGTGTCTGCGTTTTATTTTCTACAATATTTCAACCACACCACGTTTTTGTTTTTAAATATTGGGATTTTAGACTTTTTAATACATATAAATAACACAGATGGCCCCTGAAAAACTTTTTTGATCATGTTATGCATTATGCTACTCAGAGAGATTTAATCACAAATTTCTAAATACTGGTTTGATTAATCGAGAAGTCAATTTCATTGCTTGATTTGCCATGTGTCCCTTTAATAGAGGTACCTAAAAAAATAATATCAGTGATTGGTCAGAATGCTGAAATCCCTATCTTGAAGCAGACGTAACAGTGTACTGTGTATACATGGTTGTAAATTTTACCGCACGATGGGGTTTAAATGCGAATCAGTTCTTATTGTAACACCGCTAAATGTTATAACCTCCGCTAAATGTTATAAATCTTACGCTAAATGTTAAAAAAATGTCCTCTAAATGTTAAAACTTCCGCTAAATGTTACAAATTTACTAACCGCTAAATGTTATAAATTTTAACATTAAACGTTTAGTGGAATCCGTTAACCGCTAAATGTTAAAAGACAGAATTATATCTGTAAAGCATCAAATTGTATATAACAGTGCTGTTTAAATAACTCGACGATGTCGTTATGAAAGAAACTACATACACGCCATACTTTCAGGAACGTCTTCTCCTTCTAGCTACTGCTGCTGCTGCGTCTATTGTTGTGTTAGTTGTTGTTGCTGTTGTTGTTGTTGTTGTTGTTGTTAGCACATATTACGACGACGTAACGAAGTCTCTACGATACTGAAGGTAACCGCGTTCGTGTTCGCCTTTTGGACAAGACTTTGCACGTACCGAATAACAACAAGGCTGTCCGATGAAAACCGCTCTAGCTTAATTGTCCAATGAACAGCTGTCGTTAATATGTAAATAAAAATGGCGATCCTAAGAGTAAGTTTATTTCTCAATCATTGAATACCTTTATATACCTGTGAACAATGGCTCTAAATCCAATTGTGTTTTATGTTAAAAGGACTAGAGCGTGCGTGCGCGCGGAAGTTGTTATCAAAGAAAGAAATACCAGCTTTTAAAGCACTGTCCCGCTAAATAACGGCAACAATTACACTAAACAATCATTTATCCAAACTCAAACTCTATCCAGGTGTTTAGTAATAAATTAATTTAGATGTGCCGATTAAAAGTATAGGTTATTCACGGATACTTCAAATACCCGAGATTGCATATGCGTAAAAAGAATTATGAGTTGGTAACTGTTAATTCGACGTTCCAGTTTTGGGTTTTGGCTTGGCTGGTTAAAGCCGTTTATATTGTGTCTATAGAGGTCGAATTTTCGAAATGTGTAAGAAAAGTATATAAGTTTGCCTTGTGTGCCCTCTAGATCCAGCATTTTTTATCCAATCTTACCTTAATTTTCACAGTAGTTAAATATCTACAAAACTCGGACCAATTTTTGAAAAATCCAGATTTGATTCCATGTAATTCTGCCTTTGAAGTTACATATTCATGTATAGATCTTGGACGAGTTCTTGGGGTCATGGGTTCAAATCGCACTGGTGGCATTTGTTTTATCCCCCATTTATTATTCTTATTATCATACTTTTCATTGTTGTTTTTTTCCTCATAAGAAACCTTGTTTCGAGGGTTTAATTCCGATTATAGAATTTATTTTTATTTTTTGGGGGTGGGGGTGGGGGAGTGGAAACTGTTTTCATTGGTTCAGTAAATACATTTTGTTTCTCTTTTATTTTTAGCTCTATGGGAATTGGCGTAGGCGTCTGTTAGCGGCAGTTTCTCTGAAACCACTCAGCCAATTTTTATCAAATTTCCCATGGGTTCTCCTGAATGGGTTGGGGGCTTACAGAAGATGTCCGTGATCGAGTGGTAAATGACGTTTCGTTGTAAACCTTCTCGCCTCTCACCGCTGCGGGTTCGAATCCCACTGTGAGCTCGACTTGTAACTGAGGAAGTGTCGATTCTTAGGGATTGCGGGAGGTGTACAGTACTGGTTCTACCCAGGAAAAGTGGATGGTCTGCCTCCATCACAAAAAATCGATAGTCATATATAACCTTACATGTGTTGAAAATGACGAAAAACACCATACAAACAAACAAACAAACCTTACAGAAGATTTCATTGGCAATCCGACTTTCAAAATGGCCGCCGTTGCTAAATATAGCCAAAATCTTAAAAACATAAAATTATTCTTCTGCAGAACGCCAAAATAGATTTTTGACAACAATTATTTTAGAACTGATTGCTAACTACTGAACTATCAAGTTTATCTTTTTTAGCTTTCATGAAATCAAAATTCTGCCCCGGGAATCCAAAGTTTGTATATGGAAATTGTGCACGTTTTACAAAGACACGCTTTTCAAATGGTGACCCTGTGGTCAAATCTGGCCCCGCCCCGTGAGGTCACATTTTTGCATATAGTTATATAGGAGAATCTTTAAAACACTCTTCTTTTCTGAAACAAGTTTAACATTTTGCATTCACCATATGCGTACGATGCTCTACCAAGTTTGTTCAAATCGAGACCTTGTGGTCAAATTTGGCACCCTAGGGGTCACATGTGATAAATAGACTTATATTGGATAAAAATTAAACTATTTTCTTTCCTGAAACCACAGTTTTACACTAATTGAACATGAACAGCAGATAAAAGCATCCAACCAGTATCAGCCCGAGGTCATTCTCACCCCTGGGGTACACTTAATGGCTTGAACCGATGGATAGAACCACCAAACCAGCAGCGGATATAAGATCCGTCCCCACCCCTGATGAACATATTCCCTGGGTCATAACTTGGAAACTGTAGAGATCCCTGTGAACCGTATGCTCATATATACCCTTACTGAGTATGAATAGATGTATACAACCTTCAAACCACCGTATGCCCCGACCCCTGGGGAAATAAACCATTTGACATAACTTGGAAACCGTTGAGATCTCCATTCTATAACCGTATATACACGTAATGGAAACGAACAGACGATAGAACAATCCAACCAGCATTGTCCCTGTGGTCAATACCCACCCTTTGGGACATAGCCCCAGGTTCATGACTTGGAAACAGTTGAGATCCTCACCCTATAACCATATATACACGTACTTGGCCTGAGCTATTTAAGGAAAATTTGCGATGGGGTGCCATCGACTGTGTATTCTCATTCTGTTATGAAACTATAAGGTTGTTTGACAATTGCTTAATTGTTTAAGCTTTTCCGATAATTTTTCCATCTTTGTAAAGATCATCAGGTGTGCGATTCAGGGCAATTTGACTCTCTTGTTTTGGGCATGGATGTGTTGCTTTCACTTGAATTCCATCAAATGTGTACGGCCAGTAAAACAAAACAGGCACCCTTGGGCTTCTTGTTTTTAAAGCTGAGTGGTAAATCGAGCATTCGCCTAGGTTCATATGTGTGATTTTTTCACGTTTAGTAAAGTCAGAGCGCAAATTGTTTTGTTCTCTTATGTATCGCATAACTATGCATGAGGTACACATATAAATATTCCCCAATATTGACCGGTACATCTAGGATTGCATCACGACTCTCCGTCCCTCTGTTTTGTTTTTGGACAAAAACTTACGTCTGTATTAAGGAATATTGATATGCATTTATTTGTATTCTGTACAGATTTTCATTTTCACACTAGTCTGTGTACTATGTAGTTTACGGACGTAATATCAATAATATGTCTATTAAATTGCATTTTCATGAGTGACTTACTCATTGCTCCCTTATGCGCCATTGCGCGAGTGGTACGATGGCGATGGTATGGTGGCGAGGGGGTACGATGGCGATGGTGCGATGGCACAATGACCCTAACGGAACACCGTAGTTTAGCGACTCTTATATAGCTTTAGTAATTGCACATGGTAAGGTAGTAATGCATAGTTTCTTTGAGTTTTTCAGCTATAAACATGCTTTACAACTTGAATTCCTAGAGAACTCGTCTGAAAAACTTGAATGGTATAAACACATATTTTGTAATGTTGAAAGGTTACCATTTCACTTGCTGAAATGACGTTTTCCTAAACCAGTCTACTGAAATCATTACTATTAAGGTAGGGTTCAAGCCTGCTGATTTCCCTTTTTTTTTCTTTTCTTTTATTTTAACTTTCATTGGTTTTTATTATTAAATCAAATTATTCAATGAATACAATTGGTTAAAAGTTGATCACATGATTATAAATAAAAAGGTATATTGACCTGAAAAACGTACATTGACTTTTGTATATTGACCTGTGAAAAATAAGTATGAAAAATTCAATTTCCATGAATATTCAATGAATACAATTGGTTAAAAGTTGATCAAATGATTATAAATAAAAAGGTATATTGACCTGAAAAACGTATATTGACTTTTGTATATTGACCTGTGAAAAATAAGTATGAAAAATTCAATTTCCATGAATATTCGAAATTCAAAATTCAAAATTCTTCAAAATTCTTCAAAATTCTTCAAAATTCAAAACTTCAAAATTCAAAATTCCATAATTCAAAATTCAAAATTTCAAAATTTCAAAATTCTAAATTCAAAATTTCAAAATTCAAAATTCAAAATTTCAGAATTTCAGAATTTCAAAATCAAAATTTAAAAATTTCAAATTCAAAATTCCATGAATAATTTGATTTAATAAGAAATTAATTGTTGCCTTTTAGGTTCGGTCGATATGTGTATTTATCGACCTGAGGAAAATGATAGAAAAGTGATATCGATCTCGGCTATCGCCTCGGTCGATATCACTTTTCTCAGGTCGATAAATACACATATCGACCTCACTAAAAGGCAATAATTTTATAATATTATTCCTTTCCATTTGTCACTTTGATAACGCAATCTTAATAATTACACATGGTAACAGTGAACCGTTTATTTGTGTTGTAATAATGTACACTCTAACGAACACGTGAACAATTGTATTTCTGTGGTGATGTGTACTTCTAGCACGTCGTATTACAAGGTTATTGTAATCAATATATAAGGCACGTCAATGTTTTTGGACAGAAAGAAGCGAGGTCGCCCACATTGATTTAAAATGCCTGGTAGGAAGAACTGGTGGTAAAAATCGGAAAGAATGTAAGAAAAAACGGTCGTGGCGTGTTTATGTCTCCGTGACATTTATTTTTTTCAATATTGTTTTAACACCCGTGACTTGATATATTATTATGTTAACTTCTTGTCTCTCGGCAGACCTTGCTCGTATACTATTTAATACGAATTTGTGGTGCAACTAACCAAATGACGTCTACTATTTGTCTACTGGCCAGAAGGTTGAGGATGCTAGCCCCATATACGGCAAAACAATTTAAATCCATATTACGTTAACATATTCAAATTGTATGCGTGTGAAGTTGGCTCTGCATTCTGCGTTCAACATTCTATGCCAGTTCTGCGTTCAACATTCTGACCCAGTTCTGCGTTCCAAATTCGAAGCCAGTTCTGCGTTGAACATTTGGAGTTTTGGACCTAGTTCAGCATTTTACTAATGTTTCTTTCGTAATGATATCATTCTAGTAGGAAACTGAGTCGATTAAAGCAGTGTAACGAAGCTAAAGGTAACAATTCCGCTAACGGTAACAACCGCCACTAAAGGTAACAATTATAACGCTAAAGGCAACAACCTCCGCTAAAAGTAACACTCACCTCTTCCGCTAAAGGTAACAACCTCCGCTAAAGGTAACACTCACCTCTTCCGCTAAAGGTAACAACCTCCGCTAAAGTAAAGGTAACAACACTAACGCTAAAGCTTGAAACGTTTCATGTTAACGATAAAGGTTACAACTTTTCATGTTAACGCTAAAGGTTACAACGTTTCATGTTAACGCTAAAGGTTACAACTTTTCATGTTAACGCTAAAGGTTACAACGTTTCATGTTAACGCTAAAGGTTACAACTTTTCATGTTAACAATAAAGGTTACAACGTTTCATGTAAACGATAAAGGTTACAACGTTTTATGTTAACGCTAAAGGTTACAACGTTTCATGTTAAAGGTAACAGCGTTTTTCAAAATATGGTTTCAATGGAAATTGAGTAAACCGGTTTTTGCTAGTTACTGTGGCACATGATTCAATTTTTTTTAGCTGTACACGTACACTCTGGTCGATGTAAACTGTAATGGAGTGACGTCAGAAAAGATCGAATATTGATTGTCATTGATTTGTCTTCTTTATTATATGAAGCCAAAACAGATAAGGAGTTATATATCAACGCAACACAATCGAACAAAATAGTTTATTTAAAGAATGTACTGCTCAACCGTTAGACATGAGTCTAATTTTGCTGCTGTTGATGAAAGCATAATAAAAACATGGGCAAATACACAATTTGAGTTTATGTGTGTATGTGTGTATGTGTTTTAAGGTGTATAGTCCCTCCACCATTTAACCAATAGGACATCCTAAAGGTATAGGAATAATAGAATTTGGACTGGATTTATGTGTGTATTTGTAGGTGGAGTGGAGTGTGGTGGAGGTGAGCAACACACATAAAACACGTTTTACACGTGAATTCCTCAGATTCCATGCCCCTCCGACCCCTTCTGAATCCGCCACCACTAATACTTCTTACTTATTTATGTAAATTGTCTAGAAATTGTTTCGATCATACTATGTACATATTAATGCATAGCAGTAGGAACGGGGTGCAGGTGTAAGGGCAGGCACACCTCTCAATAATTTGATTGGGGGCTAGTGTATGTTTTGCCCCCACCCCCTCCCCACCATATATTTTGTCTATTTATGTTTTGACCCAACACAGGTAGGACGTTACATGCAAAGTAACTATTGTGTTCGTTGAAATATGTGACAAGCAAAAAGAAAGGGGGAAAAGCTTTATCAGTAACTGAAAATGTTCAGTTGGGCCCCACTTGTCTCCACAGTATCTGAACTCTCCATAATAATAATGTACGGCAGCAATGATCATTCGTAAACAATAACAGTATACCTCTCAAAGAATGATGCTTGCATGAGGGACAATTGCTATAATTATGAGCTGCTGATCAAGGCCTTTTACGCCTGATAATGTAATAAAATACCTATAATGTAACATCAACCGATAGTGTAATAAAATATAGTTATAACAATACTATTTCATTTCGAGAGGGTAAACTTGCGTTTTTATGCGGAGTTTGATGACAAACTGCTTGGATAGGAAATCAGCTGCGTGAAAAATGAATGGCATACTTAAGCCACGATATTTTGCATAGAATCTCAAAATGTGGCCATGTCGAAATTACACAGGTAATGAGTGCATCTATTTCTAAATTTAGGTCATTTGTGTTCATATTTTGTCAGTAAGTTTAGAGAGAAATGTTAAACAAAATCTATTCATTCATAACACGTGTCAAGCTCCAGATTATCTGAGATTTTATTCATAACATGTTTCTATGTTTGGGTGTTGGAAACTCATAAATACAATAGGTATTTGCTGGATATTTTCTTGCGCAAAAATGCAATTTATACGACGGTTCCTATTATTGACTTTACGGTAATAGATCATTTCCATTAATTAATCCATTAATAGAAAGACTCTGACAAAGTTTGGTAAACAATGGATGGAAAATTAAGGGACTACTAGTATTCAGAAAGCAAAATATAGGAGTTTCTGTTAAGTCAAGGACAATAACTCTGGCGTTCATTATCCAGTATGGATGGTTTTCGAACTTGTCTGACCGTTCATTAATATAAAGACTCTGACCAAGTTTGGTAAATATCGGATACACAATGATGGTGCTAGTGTGTTCACAAGGCAAACTATTGGATTTATTATTAAATCAAGGGCAATAACTAGAGTGTTAACAACAAAAAGTCAAAGGTCAAATGACAGACAATCTGGTTTTAAACCGTTACAATGGTAGGAAGTCACAAGTGTTATGGGACCTACTCTGCATATTAAATTAGAAGCCAGTTACTTGTGTTACTTGTGGGCAAGTTTTTCCCCAAAAAATTTGCCTCCAATAGTCAAGGAAGTAGAAAATAAGGGAAATAATAAACATATTAAAGACTTTGGTGAAATTGTCAACAGACATATAAGACCAGTGAGAATGGTAGAGCAACTATTAAGTAACAAAGCAATTTCTATGTACAGTTTGTAGACAGACTTTCTATAATCAGGGGTCAGTGGCGTTCCCTAGAAAACGCCTTCTGCTGCAGGGACAAATAACTTAACGAGAGGCACTACTCGTTCATTCAACTTCCCTATGTCTGTCTCACACATTGAAAAGAAACTTTACTGTAGTGTTTACTAGAAAATAAATATACACAAATGTATAGGTGGAAAAAAGAATTGCTGAAATTGACTATAAGTACATCGATGCCATAAACATAGAGGGTTGACAATAGGGGTTGTCAATGGCACAAAGCTTGCTGGATGGTCAAAACCAGTTTCCAGGGTGGACCAAACCTCAATCTTGCCCAATACACAGGTAAAAGTGGCCATAATTTTGATAAAAAAAATAAAAAATAAAAAAAATAATAAAATAAAAAAAGAAACAGAACAGAACCTAGCTGGACGAATTAGGTTAAAATGCCGCAGTCATGTGCAGTTTCATGATTTAGTCGATTTCGAAGTACATGTTTACAAACAAAACATAAAACAAAAATTGAAAGTACAGTGCCCGAATTCACCAAACATTACTGAGAAAATGAATAGGCTTAAGACTCCATGATATATTTATGAAAATGAACATAAAAAACATAATCTGGAGCTTGACAAATGTTATGAATGAAAACTCAGATAATCTGGAGCTTGACACATGTTATGAATAAAAACTCAGATAATCTGGAGCTTGACACGTGTTATGAATGAATATATTTTGATCAGAACCCGGTCAAACACGGGCTTTCCAAATTAGATGACGTCATGACGTCACAACGGTCAGTGATGTGGTCATTTTGGATGACGTCATGTTACAGAATAACATCCAGTGGTTTCTAATGGCTAAACATGTTTCTTTATTTCTTCTTATCATTAATAATAATTCACTGACGTCGTGAATCACCCTTTTGAAATAGTTGTTGATATGTACAATTATACATAATAAATATATTGAAACAACTCTAAATATATTGAAACAACTCTTCCCCCGGAAATCTCTTTTAATTTGGGCTCTTTGCGCGAATATAACGGTGCGTGTGACGTCACACAGTATCGTGTTTCCCCTTGATGAGAAAACACCTTGCAAAAACTCGCTTGAAAGAAAGATCGCCCACAACTGAAACATAATGAGATTTTTGCAGACTTTCTCGACCTGTTTATTTGCATTATAGTTGTTTTCAGCATCCAATACGTTCGTCTGGCATAGATCAGCTAGAAGCCTCGATTTATGAGAAAAAAATGTAGGTTATCCGCCAGATGGCGATTAGGAGGCACCAAAAGCAATGACTATGAATGCAAGCTTGCATTTAAAAATGCCAAAATGAACATGACGTTGGGGTTTGGAGGGTCCCCTATGGCTTAAGCACAATGTGCAGTGGTTGTATTCTACCCCAGCAACCATACAGGGTAATAATTATTTATAATCAGTTACTTTACTAGTCAGTATTTTTATATTAATATATAAATGAAATAATGAAAACAATGTAAAGAATCCCGGGTCATAAACCTGTTGTGAGTGCCGCCTTGTAAAATGCTTCTGGCAAAGAGAAGGAAGGCTTATGGATTTTAATTTTTTATATCGTTGAAAACGGACAAGGAAAACAAACAAAACGTGTGATGCACTGCGTGAAACGTCTGAAAATCAAATATGGATCTGTTTCACAATTTACTAGAACATGTAAACGCAAGAGTTAGAAAGATTGTACACCTTTTTAAATGAGCATACGTTTTAAATCAGTTGTTTTAATTAACGGCTGTGTGCATCGGGTGATTAAATGCACATTATACAATAGTGCTTGACACAAAATCTATATCATCCCTGTTAAGACTGGAAATAAACCGACTGCATCTTTAATTCAATAATAGTCATTGATCATCTTTCTTTTTTACTTTTGTCAGATGTCCGAGGGATACTGTAATGAATTTTCAAACAGTTCGCAACACTCGTAATTTCCCTCGAGTCGGACTGTAAAAGGTAACTTATGAAATCAATTGATACAAACTAGAAGGTTATTTCACAGGAGACTTGGGCCGCTTGCCGTGTGCTCATTAAAGCCTGTACATTCTATGTAACTATAAAACGGGACATAACTCTGCCTAAATGACAGTCAGTTATAGGTCATGTTTAACACATGTCTTGAGGTAAGATGAAGATGTGTGTGAAGTTTTATGAACATAGGCCAAATACTTTTCAAGTTATTATGGCCAAGGTTAGGTTGCAGGTTAAAGTGTGACGGACGATGGCTACGACAATGGACAAAGTGATCCCTAAGTGTCTGCCATGCTACTCATGCAATACAAGTTTCAAGTACAAAATAAATTCAACCGTAAATTAATCACAAAATCAGGGGCAAGTCCAATTCAAGACAAGTTACATTTAGGGGTGTATTTCTGATTTAGTGATGATGGAATTTATGTAAACAATAGCGCATTTTTTCTGATATTATTAATAAAACGTAATACGTTCATTCAGAACTGCAGATAAACAAATTTCGGGAGTATTTCAGCATAAATACAATTTAAGAAATCAGCATAAAAATTGGGAGTGAAAATCAGCACTGAAAATAAACAATTCCAGTTTGATAAAGGCATATTTTGAGACAAAAAGCCAAAAACATTATAACATTTACTTTTTAAAATAATCAGAATCAGCACTGCAGATATACTTAGGAGGTAATATACCCTTTGTTATAGAAGTTTGTCTGGACCTCTGTAATTAAAATAACAAACTCATATGTTGTATTATTTTAATTGTCTTACAATAGCGAATAATACACTCGCTTGTTTTCAAAACATGAATATTTACGAACTCTGTCAGCCATTTTAAAGATTATGCAGTCAGTCACATGAGTACTGCTTGTAAACGCTTTTTCTATAAGTTACGTATTATTCATGTAACAGGGCCATTTTGGCTGTTCTACAGGGCCCGTTATACGACAGGGCCCGTTATACGTATACGGGCCCATATAACGGACCCATTCCCAATCGAAAATCCCAATTTCAGGCAAAAAATCCCAATCTCAAAAAAAATCAGATGTCAGAAATCGGCGAATATAGGGTCGCATTATTTCAGAAATTGGCAAATATAGAGCCGTATTTTCAGTTGTTCTGGCTCCGCGCATTAAACAAATTGTAATTCGTTTTGACTGTGCTCAAATTGTATATATCTTTAGGTCGGATACCACTATTGATTTGGGGCTTCGGATTGGTTGAAAAAAGTATAGGTCTATTAGGGCATATAATCAGATTGTAAGGTAGATTCTGATTGGATTTAATTACCCAAATCATAACAAATCACCATAAAACATCAAAATATTATGTTTCCATCATAAAACATGTTGATTTATGATTTTTATGGATACAATTTTACTGGGAGTATATTTGCAAAAAGTAAAATTTCTTTACTGTCATTCTGAGGGTGGCCACCTTCAGTGAACTATTAGAGGCTAAAAGCATCAGATTATCCCCAATTTGCTGGTCATTTTTGAGTGTCTCTAAGATAGTTCTTTAAAAAAAATTAGGCTTTATCATCCATACGGATATAGGAATAGGGGTTGTAGGCCAAAAGGCTATAATGGAGGCCTATGGGAAATGCAATAGTGGTATATGACCATTATACGACGTAGTTTTGCCCGTGACATTAGTTTTTGCGACAGACAAAAATGCCACATAATTGTAAATATTACGCGAAAAGCGTTTGGGAAAAGGGTGTTGAATCATTTGGTCGTTCTCATTGTTCCCTGGACTATATACAATCGTGCGGTACATGTACATCAAATACTTTAACTTATTTGTTAAACTAGGAAGTGTGACATCATTCTATTCATTGTCAGAATGGCTTCTAAACATGCTTTAGATATATGTGAAACGCCTTCTGCTGAAAAGGCAGGACTATCTCAAAATACTCTATAGACATTTAAAAAAGGTCAATATTGACAGCTAAATTAATCAATGTTTTGCTCTTCTTTTATTTTGCATCAAAGTTTACAAAGAATGACTGCTCTTTGAAAATAGTGTTGTTGAGTCTTCTTTGTATTAAATTTATGTTTGATTTAACAGTTTTAAGTTGTGTAGTTTTCCCAATTTCATCAAAAATGCTGCACATTTTCCCAATTCCGGGCAGGGTCCTTTTCCCAAAATACCTGGAAAAGGCCCTGTGTCAGACACAAACATTTCGAAACTGCATCAGCTCCCAAATATTTATTACACAATGTATTTTGTCAGTTCGTTTTATTCCAAGGTGCTTTGAATAATGATTTAATTGATCGATTTCCTGCGGAATATATGGGAAATGTGTCCCGTTTCTAAGACCAAGACAAAAAATAACCAATCGCAACATATGCAACAGATTGGTTATGTCACAATAGCGTGACCCTCATTATTATTATGTTTCAGCTAATTTCGTCAATCTGATACAACTCAAGATATTACTTACACCATATTGCAGAACATTATGATGAATTATGATGTCAGCTGCAATATCTTCATTGCACCCGATTGCCGAAAATAACTGATACATAACAGATACATAATTCTGGAATGTTGACCAGATATTCAGACAAATGACGAGTATGTTTACATGTAAACTGCACTTTGGTGAATTTTGACTTTGATATCTCGGCGAGGTGACAAGAGATAGTAGTAATAGTGGCATTGTCAGATTGGAAATTCATTTCTGCACACGACAGTTTACAAAATGTATGTATTTGATACATTTGTAAACGTCTACTTGACCACAGACAAAACATCACTAAAATGTCCCCTTACAGTCCTTCATAAATAATTAGATTAAGCTCTAAGGTAAAAATCAAAAGATGCAATTTCCTGTGCCACGTCTCCTCCACAAATGAAATCATATTTCAAATATTTTCAGTTAATGTGATGGATATAATAGTAGTATTACTAGAGAAGCGTGTTCTGGAAGTTTGTATCACCTCGAGTAGGTAGATGCCAGATCAAGGATCACACGAGAGGCGGAGCCTCGAGTGTGATCCTGATCTGGCATTTACCTACGAGAGAATTAATTATACTGCGACTGAGCACGCAGTTGCGCGAGAAGCTCAATGTATATATACTCCGGCGTCGGATTACGGTTACGTAGCTCGGCACTGGGAAAGTTACGGCACCGTTGCACGAGTCGAAATGAGACTGAGCAGCTCAATACTGAGTGTCTCTTGAAAATATTCAGTTGAGCTCCTGAGTCCTGTGTCTGTGACCTACTTTCAATCTATCCAATACATTACCTCAACAATTACAACATAAATCCGAACCTACCTTTCCTCACGAACTTTTCCAGAATCGTTACCCACGAACATTTGTGCAATAAGTTTAAAATGCTCAATAAAAATGACGTAGCTCTACCGTCCAGCAAATAATGGCTTCCTCAAATTTTCACGACAAAATGGCTGCGCATGCGAGGTAAAAATAAACCGGATATAAGTTCACCAGTTTTATATATATACAGTTGGAATACATCCATGAGATAGCAACGTATGTAATGACCAAATTTAACGTGCCGTTCATGTATCTTTGTCCACATCTGTCTTTCTGTACTAGAAAATCTAACAGGAAAAGCAGCGTTCAAGGACGACACAGGAACAAAGAACAAATTTAAAGATGAATAAAAGGCAAAATAAGACATCACAAGCACAAAAGGGTTGATATAACGATTGAGGGCACGACAAGACTGCAAACAAACATCAAACGTCACCGTTCTTTTGGGCTTTAGGTAGACGTCATCATAGGGTCCACAGCCTGTCCCACATCGCACAATCAAAGAGGAAAGCATACATAGTGGCGAACTGTAAACAACTAATATTGTAACATCGACCGATACAGTTATAACATTTACCGATTTCACATCCTCTTGAGGGTGCCAGTGGCTATTATCATTATCAACCCGAGAATGTAATATCGATCGGGCGATACTGAGGTTGACATTATCATTTCGAGGGTTGATAATATCCACTGACACCCTCAAGAGGATGTGATATTTATTACATTATATACTCCAAATACTCCTATGGGAAATTGCATTCATAAGACAGGTCTTTAACGGGATGATAGTTTGCGCTATCACCCGCTATGATGCGTTTGGGGAAATCGCTAACATTGCAATAGATACATTATTCTTAATGTTCAGAACGCCTGGAAATCACGTGCAGGTTGCAGGCGCGTGACGTAGACAGCAGAATCAAAGATCATTCGCAAAAATCTCTCGATCACGTCTTTGAAGCATATCTCGAATGTATCTAGGTTTCCATATTGGTTATGTCATACTAGCTTGGCGCTCCTTAGAATCCCGCCAAAATAATTTGAAAGATCAAAGTTATCATCAAAGTTTTGCAATGTCATTTAGCCGATTGCGCCATCTAAAGTGTATTTACATGAAGGCAGTGATAAAACCTTATATGTATTGTAAATAACAAACATGCAACGCAAAATATACATCAACACCTGTGATGACTGTATTGTTTATATAGCGACAATGCACTATTTTCTGCCCGTTGCCTTTCGGCAACATAATGTCAAGTTTTTGAACCTACCGATCCGTTGAAATACACATGAGGCATGATCCCGAATAATGACGGGATTGACCGATTTTTTCCCGCATGAATTAAAGACGACGAGATTGAATGAAAACACGAACAAATTAAGAGAGGAAGAGAATGCAGCTTTTTCTGCTTTTTTTTGCTGAGTAGTTCACCGCCTACAACGGCCACCACGTGGAGTGCCTTGGCAAGGGTTGACTACATGTGATGGGGATTTACAGATCGATTGTGGATACCTGACCAAGATGGAAGCTTAGGTTAGCCGTATCTCGAGAAAAAATGATTTTCCGGTACTAGCTAACTAGAAAATTCTTGTTCTCGAGTTATTACCATACTATGTTCCCACTATGGCCAGGTAAGTGACTTGCCCGACACTTTTATTCATGTCACTTGTGTCAGAAGGGCAGGGTATCGTCTTGTGGCCGACAGCGACTTGGATGGCCAAGGCGTGCCCCATGGTGGTCGTTTTACAGATGATGACGCCTTCTTGACCCGAGGGGTCGATAGTCCCGGAAACACTTGTTCTCGAGATCGATACTGTCAGCCTAAGCTCCCACCATGGCCAAATCCCTAATTCGATGACATCCAAATGGGACTATCCCACCAGGTCGAAAAAGCAGAAACATATTCGGCAATTTCAGTGACCTCCGGGAATTGGTGAAAGTGATTTTCGTGCATCCATAAAATAACTATCCAGCGGATACGAATGGGAGGTGACAAGGAGAATGTCAACGTGGAATTCCCTTCGCAATCATGCCGAAACAGATTATGATCAACAATTTCAGAGAAGCAAGAAATAGATAATTTCTTATGTAGACTGGAAGCCAACGAAAAGTACGCTCTAAATTGTTAGCTTCAAAATAATGAACTGATCGACACATGATCAGGACATTTTGCATAAATGATAAAGCGGCCTTAAAACACGGAGACAATGGTGACTGGAGAGAAGCCCGATGAGAAAGGCGTTCCTGAGCCATATGATTGTGATGAATCGTTGCTACTTCTGGGTATCTGCGACCCTGGAGACCGTCGAATTTGGTGGCCACAACCAAAACTGATATTACTGGCTCGAAGACCACCGAAGACCTCGACTTTGGGGCTGTCGAGCAAACCCAATTTTGGGGATCCCGAAAACTGTCGCCGACACCTCCCCCTCCCAAACTATAAGAGTGTACGCCTCTAGCCTGGGACGCATACGCACAGGCGGCGTACCCAAACACGAGAGGGTCGGGTCCAGGACCGAACGGGGTTTTGTCGAAAGGGATATTGGGAGGGTTAGTAATAGGTGTTTTCTCATTTAAAAATGATACAGTCTACTTTCACTAACTCAAACTCGCTTACTTCGAATTTCCGCTTAAGCCGAATTTGTTACCACGGTCCCAATTTTATTCCTTCTATTTGTATGCAATTTGACTTCTTTTAAGTCAAATTTCGACAAGATCTACACGAATTTCTGCGCAATAGTGATATTGTCCATGGTACTTACTGCCAACCTCATGCACTTGATCAAGTGTACATGTTTCTTAAATTGTTTGTTTTGTTATATGCTGATGATACAGTTATTTTGTGTGAAAGTGAGGAAGATTTACAAAATGCGTTGAATGTTTATAAATTGTATTGTGATGTTTGAAAACTTACAGTTAACATAGATACATCTTAACTTCTGGTTTTCTCAAAAGGTAGACAATCGAATTATAAGTTTACGTTTAACGGTGATCCAACTGATATTGTAACAGAATATAAGTATCTAGGCATATATTTTATTATAAGTGCTTCTTTTTATGTGGCAAAGAAACATATTGCTAATCAGGCTCCAGAGCTCAATACAGTCTGCTCAAGAAAGCTAGACATTGGTCATTACCAACAGACTTGCAAATAGACTTATTCGATAAAAGAATTGAACCCATTTTTAAATTGCAGCGAAATTTGGGGTTATGAAAATCTTGATGTAATTGACAGGGTACAATTGAAGTTTCTAAAGTATATTTTGAATCTAAAGAAATATACTGCAATTATTTATTTCCATATTCAAACTGAAGTAATTTCGTTCTGGGCAAAAGTTAACGATCCAGAAAGAGCTAAACGTTCAAACTTAATTAATGAAATACTACGCAGTCATTTCAACTATTGCAAAAGGAAACGTTCAGTGGCTAAATCAGATCAAACATACTGAATAAATGTGGCCTAAGTGGAGTATGGGATTCGCAGACCTTTCCCAACACTAAATGGTTGAAGTGTTCAGTAAATCAAAAACTCAAAGATGTATTCTTAAATGAGTGGTATTCTAAAATATTTTATTCGAGCAACATCACCTTCTATCGTTTATTTATACGTAAGTTTTGTCTTGAAAACTATCTTACCAACGCACCATATTGCTTGTTAAAGTATATAACCAAATTCAGAACAAGAAATCACAGGTTACCAGTTGAAACTGGCAATTGGAATAAAACTCCGTATAATCGTAGAATATGCCAGCTTAGCAAAACGAATATAGGAGATGAATTCCATTATCTGCCTGTATGTCGCGAATTCAAATCTCAGCGTAGTAAATATATCAGTCCAGAATATTTTAAAAGACCCAATGTATACAAATTTGATAAATTAATAAACACCAAAAATAATGCAGAGTTTAGAAAATTGTGTGAATTTACTCAACATCATGCAAAGAGTCAAATAGATAATATTCATGTTCTAATGTAGTACTGTTTGTTTTTGTTTAATTATGTATTGGTTTCGACTTATTATTTTGTCATACATTTGCCAACAAATGAATTGAATTGGGGTTTTAAGGCGCACCAACACATTACAGGTTATATGGCGCCTAACAGGCATGAACATGCCAGGCTCATCTTCCATGTACATCGAGATAAAATTTGGAAAATGGGCCTAGAACCTTCTCACCCTGAACTGCAGAGTTGCTGCAAATTCTATCGTAAAAACTCCATTTACGCTGGAGCCACGTTTATTGTTTTTCTGCCACTGCTCTTAGTGATGTGAGCGAGATGGCACCTGAAACAATGCAGGGGTCATGATGAAGATCTTTAATGAGCATGAACAAAAAATGACAAAATGAAATGAACGGGGGGGGTCCTACCCCTCTGCATGTGACTGTGTGTTTGCAGTGGTTGTATTCTACCCCGGCAACCACACGGGGAACATTTGCCAACAAATAAATGAACATTTGCCAACAAATAAATGAACAAATCTCCCATATATATGACAGAAATATTTTAAACATTTCTTTTGCAGATGGCCCACGATAAACAAATTTGATGCGTTAATGTCTAAAAACTCGAACAGAACAATTATAAACTTATCAATATATGTTTATTATGCATTAAACTTCGAAATGAAATGCAAGTTTAAATTTCTTTACCACATTTCAACCTTTTATCCATTTAAAAAAAAAAAGCTATAACGCTTCTCTGTAAACTTCACTGTAGATTTTGTATGCTATGTTTTTTTCTTTTTTTATTATTTCTTATTTTCTCACATTTTTCTTTGATGTCCTCACTGTATTGTATATGTATTGTGTGTAGCTATTAACGTTGTACTGGATGTTTAATGCCGAATAAAGTTATTATTATTATATAATATGTGTATGCAAAACAGATCGTTAGTTATGTGATAAATGAGGACTACCTGGGAGATCATTTCTTCTCCCAGCTATTACCAAACTGCATTACTCTTTTTAATTAACCACGTCGTATTATATCTATAATATCTGTTTTCTATTATACTTATGAGCTTCGATGATGATGTAAATGTTCTTATATATACCTCATATATTCATGTAAATGTGAATTGAATGACAAGTCAAATTATTCACCAATTCGAACTATATTTCTGGTCCCAAACACGAATCTGTACAGTAAAATTGTACAGTAAATTTACACTCGCTAATTCGAAGTTCAATCAAATGTGCCGAATGCAAGTTTGATCAAACAAAAGCCGGCGTCGAAGTTGATTGTGAAGCAAATAAAATGTGATACTTGCTGAGATGATTTGACCTGTGACACAAAAAAATCATGTCGACATGATGCAGTTATTACACGATGAATATACCTTAAACGATTTTCGCTGGATAACGGTAGAATAAACAGCAATGGGCATTGTGTTAGATTTGTGTAAACAGACTATTTTACGTATTTGAACGGGCGAGTGGGGAATGATAAAGGTATTGGAAGTAATACCTTTGTTGGTAATCAGGTTGTAGTTTAGTTGATTATTTCATAAGTACCGAACATATTTTCCAAAGTGCATCGACGTTTGATGTTCTTCAACCCATTAGTTTAAGTGATCATTTTCTTATATCGTTTTCTTTTGAATTTTACAAACCAGTCAGCATAATTGAGGATATACATTGTTATGATAAGATAGTAACGTATAAGTGTGCATGGAAAAACTAAAGAGATATGATTACGTTGAGAAACTTTTATATTATCCCTTGATATCACACAAAAGTTGTAATCAATCTGTGAATGAATGTTCAAACAGTGACGATGTTAATACTTGTATTGAAGGATTTTCTAACATGTTCTAACATTATTGATGTAGTTGTCTCGCCTTTATTTAAAAATAGGGTTATTTCTTCTGCAAACTATTCATCTAAAGATACAACTATTCATCTAAAGATACAACGTTAGAGAGTCCTTGGTATACGGATGAATGCATTAATAGTAAATTGAATTTTGTATATATGCTGAATAAATATCGGTTAGACAAGAGCGAAGTTAACAGAGTGGATATGGTAAGTGCTAGATCAAAATACAAGTCACTTAAACGTAAATGTAGATATGAGTATGATAAAATTGAAACAAATAAACTAATACAGGCTAAAAATAGAAATGCTAAGATGTACTGCAATATGTTTGAAAAAAAAGTGTGCTGGAATAAAGCAACCTAACATTCAGATAAGTGCTTTTGAGCAATATTTTAAAGCTGTTACACTTGATAAAAAAAATATAAAAAGATCGGACAGGGAAAGTAGCATTCAAGGAGGACAGTAAATCACAAAACACAGAAACAAACACGCAAACAGACAAACAAGAAGGCAAAAGCAATAAAAAATGCAAACGACATTACCAACACAAAAAGGCTTGACAATAGGGCTACCGCCTTGGAACGGTCAGTGGCAAAGTAGGCCACTGGGGGTTTAAACCGGTTCTAGGGTGCACCAGACCTCACACTTACCCTACTGTCATCCCATTAAAACAGGACAGTGTAAATAAAGAAATCCCCGCCATGATCTAATCTCTAACCAACAAGGCAGCATCAATAAGCAATATAAGTAAAACACAAATATGCTCGTGTAAATATAATACAAAAAAACATAGCCTAGAAAGCCGAAATGAAGTTACTCAATGACTTTGCAGAAGCCAGAGCAGTAAGAGAATAAACCATTAAGGGCACGACAAGAAAGATCATGGACAAACATCAAACGCCACCGTCCCAATGGGCTTTAGGTAGGCGTCATCATAGGGTCCACAGCCTGTCCGGTCATCGTACAATTAAAGAGGAAAGCATAGTGGCGAACTGTAAAAGGGTCCAGCACTAAGCATGCAGTACGTTTCAAAATGATAGGGTCATAACCTCTTTTGATAAACATTTTAACAAGTTTAACAAAGATAGTATGAAAGTGATCATGACCTAGAATCTTACGAAGTTTATAAATTACATCACCATGGAAGTCAGGTTGTGATAGTCCTTGTCGCAGAAGAGTCCTTAAATTACTTTTATATTTGAAAAGAAGATCAGGGTTACGAAAATAAAATTTTGCAAAGGTTTTACGAAGTTTATGGTAACGGTAACCCTGATTGAGTAACTTTTTAGTATTGTATTGATATATATGAAAATGATGAATGTAACATTATATTTAATGAATTAAATATTGAGATTACTGAACAAGAAATTATTAAAGGAATAAACCAACTTAAGTCAAACCGATCAGGAGGACCGGACATATTTTTAAATGAAGATTTTTTACGTAGTAAGCATATTTTATCACCGGTATTACGTGTGTGTGTGTGTGTGTGTAATTCTAAGGTTTATAGTCCGTCCGCCAACGAACACGTCAAGGTATACCTGACGCGATGGGCACAATAGAGTCTGGACTTTACCGGTATTACGTGAATTGTTCAAAAACAAATGAATTAGGATATTTACCTGACAGCTGGTCATAGGGTCATGTTATACCTTTACACAAAAAGGGAAGTATTAACAATGTAGACAATTATCGTGGTATTACCTTATTAAGTACTTTGTGTAAACTGTTTTCATGAATTCTAAATAACGCTCACAAGCTGGGCTGAAAATTATGGTGTATACACTGAAGCGGAAGCTGGTTTTAGGTCAAACACGGGTAAAGTGGATAATGTGTCTGTCTCGTATGGATTAATCTCTCATTTTAAAAACGTTATTGTGCGTTTGTTGATTTTATAAAAGCTTTTGATTATGCAGTTCAAGCAAACCTATGGTTTAAAATGATTAAACTGGGAATTCGGGGTTAAATGTTTAATATTATTCATTCTATGTACCAATCTATGAAATCAAGAGTTAAGTATTGTAATTTGTTGAGTGAAGAGTATAGCTGTCTGCTAGGGGTTAGACAAAGTGAATGTTTGTCTCCTTTCTTATTCTCAATGTTTTTGAATGATATTGAAGAAACATTTATGAATAATGGTATTGAAGGTATTGATGTAAACATGTTTAAAGTATTTCTTATATTATATGCTGATGATATTGTAATTTTTGCAAATTGTAGTGAATAATTTCAGAATACTGTGATAGATAAAAACTTGTTGTTGATGGTTCAAAACAAAGGTAATGGTATTCAAAAAACGAGAGATCTTATATTTTATTATAAAGGCAACACTTGCAGACCAAGCTTTGAAGGCAATTTTAAAATGAATAAATGTCTTTACTAATTTACGGTTTTATCGGTTGAAAATAGGCCAGATTTGTTTGATAAGCTGATTACACCCATTTTGAACTATGGATCTGAATTTTGGGGGTTTCTACAGGCGACTGCCATTGAAAGAGTACATGTGCAATTTTGTAAAAGGTTATTGGGAGTAAAGAAGTCACACAAAACAATGTTATATATGGAGAATTGGGTAGAAAGTCTATGTTATGTCATCGCCATTTTAATATTATAAACTACTGGGTTAAAGTATTACAAAGTAATGAAAATAAATATGTAAAACAAATATATGTTTAGATGTTAAATGATATAAATGATCAATCCAACATAAGAATTGGGCATTTTTAATAAGAGATATATTATGCATTATGGGTTTAAATGATGCGTGGTTAGCCCAAACGGTGGGTAATCCTAAATTGTTTCTGTATGTTGTTAAACAAAGATTACATGACAACTTTATCCAAACTTGGAATAGTAGACTAGCTGATTCAAGCACAGCACGCGTTTATCAGTGTATATGTGTTTTCAGGTTTCAACCTTATCTAAATATGTGTAATATATCAAAATTTAGAACTGCCATGATGAAATTAAGAGTATCGTCGCACTGACTAGAACTAGAAACAGGACGTTGGAATAAACCTAATAGAATTCCGGTAAATGAGAGAAAATGTAAACTTTGTAATATCCTAGAAGACGAGTTTCATTTAATGTTAGAATGTCCTATATACTCGAAGTTTAGAAAACAATATATCAATTATACTATTGGAATAGGCCAAATATGCAGAAACTTATTTTACTGATTAACTCAGAATGACAAAAAGAAATTAGAAACGTGGCTATTTTTGTTTACAAATCTTTTAATAAACGAAATGAATGTTTGTTTGCAAATAATTGTTTTAATTCACAAACTTGTCTGTCGGTAGTAACTACCTGTTTAAATTAAGCAAATCTGACCTGTATATTGTATACAACTGTAATGGCTAAAAGCCTTCTCCACACAAATGAAAGGAATTATTATTAACAAAATATATATATAATGCTATCATAACAAATAATGATATAGTATATTTGTAAAATATATTAGTTGTGAATAGTGTATATTTGGCTATCAGTCATATGTGTTGTAAAAATGTATATCCTCATGGGCTATTTGCCTAATGGAATTTTGATAATAAACTTGTTCAAACGTTTTCATGTTGATTAATTTATTTTCTTGTCTTGTCTCTGATTGTTCTTGATAAATTAAGGCTTGCGGTAGCTAGCATATTTCACTACCGTTCATGAACAGTCTCAATCAAACCGAGACTGCAATATTTTGTATGCGTCGTGTTCGGCCGTTTCCAACGATCCATTACCATACTCTTTTGTTAACGTGGCAGGCCTGCCAAATCTCCGGATAAAATCCGGATTTTTCAGTCGCTCTCCGGAGCTCAGTGTTCAGTCTCCGGATGTTCCATCAAAACAAACTTCATGATTTAACAGCTATACTTTCAAAGTTTATCAGTTATTTCCCGAATTGGTCCTGTTTCCCTCCCTATTCAGAGGAATATATACAAGTGTCGAATCAGTAGGGGTCATCCGTGTTATTGACTGACTGAATATGCAGTTAACACTTAAGGACATAATTAGTTCCTTCAGTGGCATAACGACATGCGTAATGCAGCAATATCTGTGATTTCTTTAATTGGTTAACCTAACTGAAATAGCAAGTGTGAGGAACTATCACTAACCACTATATAACAGCTACTGCTGTGTACGATGATTATAATTTGTAGAGCTGAATTTGTATTTGCATTTAGCACGCATCTGTGTAGAAAAATAAGTGCACTTTCAAAAAAACAAACTGTTGTAGTATAAACTAAACCAAGCCTTTCTAATCGAATTACTACGCTAATTTATTATTTATAACTATCAAATAATGCATCCACTTGTATTAATTGCATAAATAATTTAAATTTGCGCTTTAAAAAGATAGTGTGGAAATCAAGTCGCGCGCTCCAAATTTCCATTTAACATGTTCTTTGCGCGTTTTAAATCATAAGTTTTAAAGATATCAGGATTGTGTGTTAAAAAGTTTTGCCAGGCCTCACTAGGACGTTTGTTTACGCTAATTGAAAACAATGGAAATCGCGTGGGTTAAAACAATTATAAGAATTATACTAATTTGACATGGACTAATTAATTTGTCAATGTTCTGTTTTTGCTATAAAATTCGAATGTTTAATGTAATCAAATCATTAATTCAGCATGTCTGAACACAGAACTCCTTCCATTGACCAAAGCGCCCAGCAATCTAGTGAAGGACCCCGTATCGAACCCGGGGGATAGCTAGATCGGCACTATGCTTTGGACCAGTAGAGAAATCTAATGAAGGACCCGGTCTAAAACCCGGGGGGATAATTGGATCAGCCGTCCCTGGGAAGAGAGGAACGAAGAAAAAGTTAGACAACAAATCGTATGACAAGAAATATGAGGCAATAATGGAGGTAGAAAGGGCGGTCAAATCAAAAAAGACAATTGCAGCAAAATTCAAAATACCAGCATCAACGTTATCAACATGGGTACAAAATAGCGAAGAAATTAAAAAGAAATATTTGTCCGGAAATTTAGCACCGCAGAGGAAGAAAAATAGAAGTGAAAAATATCCTGAGATTGAAGACGCGCTTTTAAAGTGGTTTTCAAATGCACGCGCACAAAGTGCTCCTATAAAGGGCGAAATATGCCAGGAGAAAGCACGTGATTTTGCAAGACGCCTGGGTATTCCCGAATCTCAGTTGGAATGTTCCGGTGGGTGGTTAGAGCGGTTTAAGGCTCGACATTCAATAAACTTTAAGCGCGTCTGTGGTGAGTCCAAGTCAGTAATGCTATGTCCGACTGGTAACATAAACTGGTCACCATACTGAGTGATTATCAACCAGACGACATTTTCAATGCGGATGAAACGGGCTTGTTTTACAGAATGCTGCCAGATAAAACCATTGAATTTAAGTCTGTTAGTTGCCACGACGGCAAGCAAAGTAAGGAGTGACTGACATTTATTGTTTGTCAAGCACGGAAAAGCTACCGCTGTTGGTTATTGGGAAGTCGAAAAACCACGCTGTTTTTAAAACGTGAGGTCACTCCCTACAGAGTACCTTGCAAATAAAACTGCATGGATGACCTCTGACATTTTTAAAGAATCGCTGCAGAAATTGACAGGCCAATGACAAAAAAAGAAAAGAAAGATCGTCATGATTTTCGACAATTGCCCAGCTCACCCTCATGTACAAGGGTTGAAATATGTAGCTCTTGTATTTCTTTCTACCCCCAAGTACAACAAGCGTTACCCAGCCATTTGATCAGGGAATCATAAAGAACCTAAAGGTTCATTATAGAAAGTCTGTACACAAACGGAGAATCCCGCTCATCGAGAACAATGGGATTTGTCGTTCAATTACAAATTGAGTTTGATATGGCCTCCATGTGTAAAGCATTTTATCAGATTTTATAGCTCACTTATCCGTTAAAGGCTGCTCTCCAGCTACAGCCAGGTCTTACATGTCTGGTATTGGTTTTAAATGTAAAATGATTCAAGTTACAGATGTAACGCAGAATTTCGTAATAAAAAAAATGATCGGTGGTATGGACCGTCTTGATAAGAGAATCGACTTTAGGTTACCTATTACGCCTCAGTTGTCAGGAAGGAAAAATTCTGAGAATATTACCAATCATTTGTGTGTCGGCATACGAAGCTGCCATGTTCTCAGCAGCTTTTTCCTTGGGTTATTTTGGTCTACTTCGAGTTGGGGAGCTGGTGGCCGATTCTAAAACGTCTAGCGCTCATGCACTTTTGTTTTCTAACGTGAAATGTTTGGGTCAGAACGCGATGGTTGAACTCAAACTTTTGCATTCAAAGACAGATCAGGTCGGCAAGGGAACAGTTATTTCCCTTCCAGCAATTAGCTCTGAAATATGCCCAGTTCAACGCTTAAACGCTTATTTAAAGGTCCGATCAAGCAAATCTGGGCAGTTATTCATACATTTTGGGGGAGGGTTGGTTACACGGTATCAATTCTGTTCTGTTTTAAAAAGGCTTTGACAGCTCTGGGAGTTGATGCGAGTAGATATAAATCTCACTCATTACGTATTGGAGCGGCTACGAATGCCTCTCACTCGGGAATGTCAGATAGCAGGATTCAAGAGTTGAGGAGATGGCAGTCTAGAGCATATAAATCTTACATACATATTCCTACTAAGCAACTTTGTTCATAAGTACATTACAAATATCTCACTGCTAGTAAAGTCTTGCAGATGACAGATCTCGTGTGTGGATTGTTGGCTCCTCATTAGTAAAGAAAGCTTTCACACATGCAAGGCAGTCAACATTAGATGGAGTGAACCTGGGGTTAGGACGATACAGAGCTTCGGTTTGGTGGCAAGGGAAGAGTGGAATGCGTTGGTGACAAGTGTTGAAGACATTAAAGTTATTGTTATCTCTTGAGGACCACCCACATATACTGGTATTGCATGTGGGAGGCAATGACATTGGTCAAGTACTCTCAGATGAATTAAGGAGAAGTATCATTAAAACACTACATGACATAAACGACTTGATTCCTGAAGTTAAGATTGTTTGGTCACAGATTTTACCACGCTTATATTATAGAAATTAAAAGTCCCATAAAGCTTTGGACAAAGTCAGGATTAGGGTCAATAGTCAAGTTGCAACGGAGGTTCTTAGAATGAATGGTGGATATATTAGATACCCCGAAATTGTCGAGTCCGATACTGGCCTATTCAGTGATGGGGACCCTGTACATTTGTCCCATCAAGGCAATGATTTGTTTCTGTACAGAATGGCACAAGGACTGCAACGTTTTTTAAGTACAGATGCCAGAATTTCACCTTTAGTTTCTGAAAACGGCCCGTGGCTTTAATAAAATAAATTCAAATTACTGATGTGCAGTCACTTTTTTGGCATGTATGTATAACCTCTATATAAGGTTATCTGCTTATCCTTCATCAATTTTAAACGTTGGTTAAAACCCCTTATGGGTTACTATGTGGTTGGCCATATGGTGCTTTACCCAGTATGGGTCATAACCCATTTTGTTGTTGAAAATCAATTTATTTGTATTTTGGCAATTCTGCACGTTTGAGTTAATGTTATAACTGACCATATTTGGGTCATTTGTTGAATGTTGTCGACCATATTTGGGTCATATGATGAATGTTGTTGTTGGCGAGACAAATCTCTTCGATTGTGAAGTGCGTCAACCATACCTCCATTTGAGGACTTGTTACTTTTCACTGCTGTGCCCTGCTTCCCCCCCCCCCCCCCCCCCCCTCCCATTTTAATGGCGGTGCCTCTCGTGGTGCCTCTCGCACCACTTGTGGCATGTGGCAGTATGTCGCGGTCACAGCAGTGTGTAGTAATTATTTTACGAGAACATTTGAAGGCAAGCAACTAAATTTTAAATATCTGGCTTTGTGAACATCTGGTCCCAGGGTTCACTGAGTACAGTTTTCACTCACTTCAAAACTTGGTCGGAGCTATGACCATTTTTCAAATTGTTATAAATATCGTGACTGCACATTTGTTATGCACATTATGTTTCTTGTTATATATAATGCTGAAGCCATGGCCTGGTTATTCCAATAAATATAAACTAAGTTCAGTATTGAGTGTCTTTCATAGCCCATCTTCAATAATGAGGTAGTGGTGTATATGAACTTGTATTCCTAATTTGAATTTACGCATTTACGCGTCTCATATCAGAAATAGAAGAGTACGTATTTTATAATCATTGGGCATGTACATTACAAAGCTTACTTACGCTATTCATGTCTACCTGTATCTGTCGACGAAGGGTACAAGGTGCAAGGTTTACAACACAGCCTCAGTTCTTATTATAGAGACATAATATACATTAACACTAAAAAGACACATTCTGCAACATAGTTTTGAGTAGTTATATTATGGTAAAGCAGGCTGTTACGCTTGTTCTTTACTGAAATCAAGGGTAGACCTTTTCTTAGATCTTGAAAAGAAACATGATATTTTTCATGGGCCCTTTTCAAAGTAATAACATTATCCTACTGCAAGCAGCAGCCATTATGCGGGCAACTATGAAGAAAGTTAAATTAGATGACAAATGTACCTAGGTCTAAAAGGCAATAACCAAAGTTTGTCAAGTACCTTACTTCCAGTTCAACTACTAACCTTTGTTAAACATTTGTAGATGAACAGACATTTAAATGTGGTGAAATAAACAAAGGCATCAGTGAATGGAATCTGAGGCGGGCAGTGGCTTTTTTGGAATGCATTTTGTGTTGTAGGACTGTTTTGACTCCACTGCATGTCGGTTTTGCTATGACAATGTATACAGATTTCGGATCGAGAGAGATCGGCATAAGTAAAGCAGCTGAGGAAAAGGCTGAGCTATGCTATATGGTATGGTTCACACATATGAGAATGGAGACCTCATAAAAAAGGTTGCTGACAACACTGATGTAAATTTTAACACTATCAATGGTAAAAATACTCTGCCTTCTATAGCTAGAGTAGCGTGTCAGTAAACCAGTGAGGGTTATTACATCTATATTTATAGTAACTGATCAAGTAAAGTCGTCACTTGTTGGTACAATGTATCACATAACGTCCCTTGTTAGCAGTGTCGAACACCCATGTAATATTCTGTTGTATGACACACGTGTAATACAACCTGGAAAGATTTTGATTGGTTGAGTTAAACCTGTAACACTACGCAAGTTTATTAACTGAAACTATTTTATTTATTTCAAATTCACCCAGATCTGAGTCATAAACTTATAATTTGTGACAGCTTATAAAACTAATGTACGTTATACAAAACATTGTTGTTGGTTTGTTAAAAAGTTGGCGTGAACTGCTATTTTGTAAAGAGGTAAAACACGAACTCGTTTATACGCAACGTTATGTGTGAGACGCGACGTTACGACGTCACATATTTTATGACGTTTTGGCGCTAAAGTGTGTCTGACGTCGTGGCGGTTCTATTTTCATCTGAATACATTTTTATTATTACCTGATCTCCTATATAAATGCTATATCGTCATTTCTTGACGATATAGCATTTATCGGCCTCGGGAAACAGTTCACACTGCCATCCCCTCCACCTCGGGAAAACAGTTTTGACTGTTCCCCAAACACACATGTGATAACTGTATACTAATTCACTAAGGAAAAGACTGTTCCCGGTGAAAACGAACTGTTACCGGGCTTTAGTTTCGACTGTTTCCCTCACGTGCTGGAATTTCGTTTGCGTGACGTCATGTTGTTTTTTTCACCATAGGTTCCCATTATAAAACAAATTTTCATTTTCACTGTTTCGTACAGTAACATTAATCAGGTAACAAAACAGTTATCACATGTGTGTTTGGGAAACAGTCAAAACTGTTTTCCCTTGGTGTCGGGGGATGTCAGTGTGAACTGTTTCCCTCTGCCTATCGGCCTCGGGAAACAGTTCACACTGCCATCCCCTCCACCTCGGGAAAACAGGTTTGACTGTTCCCCAAACACACATGTGATAACTGTATACTAATTTGATTGCAATGTTATATGATAAAAAGGATCTTAAACGAGTTCCCATTCCATATAAGATTTATGAAACTCGTTATGAATTATTTTTAATTTTAACTCGCCAAAAGGCTCGTTCAAATTAAAATAATTCATAACTTGTTTCATAAATCTTATATGAAATGGGAACTCGTTTAAGATCCTCTATATATTACGAGAAACCCAAAGAGAGACCTGTTCCACCTCGTTATAAGAAACAGTTTATCAGACAACGGTAAAATAGACTCCATATGTATTACGGATATCACATAGTTTCTTTTACGATCAGGTTCTCAAGGACTCTTAGAAAACATTCCTATACATGCCCTCATGAAGGTACGGTAGTCCTTGAATGCTCCGAGTTCAATATTCATTTCTCTCTAGTAGGTGAGAAAATATCACCCTTTCCTAACTTCATCTAATTGATAAATCTCCACCAGCAATTGGAACCTTGTACACATCAATTAATAGTATCATGTAACAGTGTCCTTTGGTCAAGAATATTCAATACCGATTACGGACTAGCATCTATATGCAATATCTCAGTACATAAAGCGGGGACGTCCAGCAGACTTTCGTTATCATTCTATCCGTCATGTTCACACACTTTGCTGTTACATAATCACCATTGCAAAATATGGGTATATGGAGGACTGCGAAATTTATTTGCAGTATATGCCGTTTGCACAGTTGACAGTTTCTTGGAAGGAAAAAAATACCACAGGGAGTACGGTCTCTCAGTCTTGTTTATGAGACGTATCCGTATTTTCAAAAGAATATTTACACACGTACGTTCCTGATACAGAACAGCGGACATACATATATCGTTGCGTTTTATAACTCATCTAGTAATGAATGAATGCAATTACAAGAGAGATGTTCTTTTCGTCCTCAAAACTGCTGATACAGTGGTTGACGTGTACAGCATATATGATCTTGACTTATCAGTTAAGGACAGTAACAGAGAAAGAATAGCAGAAACAGGAAAAGGTCACAGCTATATATTTTATAGTTTAATAATATTTTATTGCAGACATGTTACAATACATCAATTCAACATCACAATATTCATAAAAACATACGCAAATGGATTGAACTACAAGTTTTTACAACATTAAGTTACAGTACTCTCTATATATTTTATGTTAAATGAGGAAACACTATCTCTGATTGGAGGGACCTCATTTCAGAATTTCTTGGCTGATATTTAACCCGTACGGTACAACATCATTTAACTAGCAGTCAATCCGTACTACACTACTTGCTGGGTGCTTTTCGAAAAGAGAGAAAACCAAACTAATCACCGAACATATCATATCTGAACTTCAACATTTACAGTTCGCCACAAAGCATTCCTCTTTAATTGTGTGATGACCAGAGAGGCTGTGGACCCTATGATGACGTCTACCTAAAGCCCAAAAGGACGGTGATGTTTGATGTTTGTCTGCAGTCTTGTCGTGCCCTCAATGCTTTATTCTCGTGTTGCTCTG